>BSBM01000162.1:15482500-15560000 GCA_027924585.1 Larix kaempferi
TTCCAATTACCAACTTGGATGGGAATCTTTCACCCTCGAAATTGGCTAAGGCAAGAAAATAGTCATCCACTAGCTTTCCCTCTTCACAAATGCAATTGCAAATTTCTCAAATGATCAAAAGATGCTATTATTCTTTGTTCATGAATTTTATAAACTTCTAATGTCCTCCATGGGTCGAATTCCTTCCAAGAGACTCATGCCAACTCAAGTTGGGAAGAGATTCCAAAGAATGCCACTTGTACAACAATTCCTAGTCTCCCACTTCCACCAAATCACATGTGGAAGCCTCTTAGTTTCCCTAACTACCTTGAGAGCCCTCTTGGAGGCTATTTTTAGCCCTGACATGTCATATGTCATCCTTCAGGTCTGATTTGTGTCATAGGTGTCATAGCATCTTCATCATTGTTGTCATAGAGTTAGGGAATCTAGCTCAAGTGTCCCACTAGCTCCAAAATGCCTCGTCCTCTTCCATGGGAGTTACTCTTCCTCTATATTTAGACCTTGGATGAGTCATGCCATGAATAATACCTTTTGCACTCCCCCAAGTATGTTACCATTCACCTTGAATTTGAATTGGTGAGAAAATGATGCCAAGTGTAGTGGGAAATCTAGCCATATGTGGGTCCCACCTTGAATTCGAATTGGTGAGAAAATTATGCCAAGTGTAGTGGGAAATCTAGCCATATGTGGGTCCCACTTCCTCTATGTGTCTTCATGATCAAATTCCACTTTGATTTTCACTTATATATATTTATTTTTCTCCTTTGTTAAATATTTATGCCATTCTAATGTTCAAACATCATTTATTATCCCACTTATGCCAAATCCCAAAGCTTCCACCCCAAACCTAGGAAACTAGTAATTTTCCTCCTTGGAAATTATTTGACCTTTAGCATCAATTTGATAAACTCTCATGAATATGGCCAACAGTCTTGGGCCATTGTGAGCCAATGCAAAATTTGGGACATGACAAATCCTCCCTTCCCAATATTTCTTGTCCTCAAGCAATTTCAAACATGGGTGTTGAAGAACCTGCTTGCTGTATAATTCTTTGAAGTTGCCATTGAATTTCCCAACCTTGAGTCTTTGAGATTCCATGAATATTTTATAGAGGAACCACCATGCTTGCTGCTGTACTACTTTGATTAAAATCACTTTATTAAGTGGGGAATCCATACCCCATACTACTTGTTTCACAAAAAATTTGAAACCAATAAGACAAAAATGATACCAGGGTCCCATTGCTTGTATTGCACCCCAATAATTAAGAGTGCTCTCCAACTCATACCATCAGATAAGAGGATTCCTGGATCCCATTTTCTTGTATGCATTCTTCCAAACATCATGAGTACAAAATATATATCATCAAAGTACATAACAACATAATGAAAATGTACATCAAGGAGATGCTTCATCAAAGAGTCATGAAAGTGCTTATACCTCCAAGCAAGTAGACCATCATTTTCCAATTGCATACAATCTTCAAGTGACCCATCAAATCTAATCCAATGACATAGGTGAGGATCCCATGTCCTATAATGCTATTCTAAAAGGATGTGATATGCATCAAAATATTCAACCATGTATTCCTTCATCCAAGAAGTGAATGAAGAATCTCCACTAAAATCTGAACCAAATAATGAGCAAAAAAAACAAAGAGACTTCAAGGGAATCAAAGAAGTCTCACCCATACATCCATGAATGTGAGAATCATAAATATGTAACAAAGTATGTGGTTGCCAACAAAAATATTCTTCAATCATAAATTTATTCGCCCAAGTGTTGGATGAATTTCTCCAACATCAAATGAACCCAAGTGTTGAGCAAGAAAAATCATGAGTCTTCAAGTGACTCAAATGCATATTATAGGTGCATCCATATAGATGTGCATAATCATAAAGTAACAAATGATGCTGATGAAAATGTGAATAAGATTGTGCTCCAACCATGTCATCATAAAAGGTAAATCTAGGAGTTCCATACTCCTCATGTGGCACCAACAAAAAAGAACCCTTTCACCCATTCTTCATTGAGACTAATGCTGCAAAACATGGAATTGTAGGATGCAGGAGAATGAACTAACTCACTGAAATGATAAAAAAATGCAGGAGTTTCATCATGGAAAGGATCCATATGGGTAGTATCATGCAGCTCCTTCAAAAGTTTAAAACCTTTGTTGTAGATTAGTTTCAATGTAGAGGAATCATGCTCTTCTTTAAAAATTGCATAACCTTCATCAAGAGACAATTCAAGTTCCTCTTCCACCACATCAAGTGTTTGGATCTCTTCAAGTTCATATTCAAACACATTAAGCACATCCAAATTTCAACATTTCTCATGACCCACCATTTCATGAAAATCCTCCAAACAATCTACCATTTGACAATCTAAAACATAGGAGGAAAAACAAGTATCTTGCAACTTTTCAAGAAGTTGCTCATTTTGAATTGTGAGCTTATGATTATCCTCATTATTCTTCAAGTATGCATCATGTAACAATTCATTAAGCTCAAAAAAATGGTTTCTATCAAAAATCAAGGACATGAAATTACCTTTGATGTGGCACATTGCTCTTTGAATCTTCTCCATGTCTTCAAGGAAGGATGTTTCCTCCAATGAAGTAGCTCTCCAACAAGAATTTGACACCAATGCTTGAGTGTCATGGAGAATGCTGAGGGACTCTTGGATCTTCTTTTCATTCAGAAAATGAACCTCCTCATCTTCTTCATTTTTGCTTGGACCAACTTCATGAAGCTCAAGTGGTGATGGGGAAGTTGATCTTGGTTCTTCTTCAACCGCTACAAGGTCTTCATTATCATGCTTAATGGAACTTGGGATTGCAGCAACACTTTCAAAAGTGATCTCTCTGTCACCAACATAGAGGTATGAGCACCCATTAGTAGGTACTCCTCCATAGTTTAAGAATCCATTAGTAGATGCTCTTTGGTTCATGTCTAAGCTAGAAGGTGTCTCGAAATGATCTTCCATATTTTCAATAGAATCTTCTTCATGATATTGTGATGTCTCTTCCTTTTGCTCCTTCAAGCAAGCTGATGCATTTTGCCCCTTATTTTCCATAGGATCAATATCTTTGGAATCTCTTTTTGAAGAAAATCCAAAACCTCTCATCCAGTAGGAAAAAGATCTATTCTTTGAAGGTTCAGATATTTCACTGCGCTTTTCATTCACACACACATGATTTTCTCTCCAAGGTCTTTTACAAGAAGGGCATAAACCTTTCTTCACTAAATCCACATCTTCATTTTTGGGTCTATTTCCCAACACCCAATCAACATAGTCCTCAAAATTCATGGCCTTTTTTGTATTTTTACTCAAAGCAAGACATTCTTGATATGATTGATATTGTTGGGGCACGGTTTTATATTTTGCTCTCCATCTTTGTAACTCATCCATAGCATTATCCTTTGGTGGTGTGACATACTCATATTTATCATACATAGGGTCATAATCATAATCTTCAGTACTCTTGAAATCGTAAGAAGTGTTACATGATGGCACCTTTTCCTTAACCCATTCACATTCTACTTCATATTGTTCATAAGCATCTGCATATTCCTCATAAGAAGTGTACTCATATGATTCATCATAATAGTAAGACATGGCTGCAACTTATTCTTCAATGTATGATATTAAATCACAGGTGCAAGGACCATGCTCTGATACCACTGTAATGTCCCTTGTTAGGAATTTTATTAAAATGACAATTTTTCACTTTTTTTCCCTAGTTCGACCTTTAACTAGTTCTGAGCTCTAGGTCTCCAAATTGCTCCAATTCCTCCCAAATCTTATGAGAATATATATGGATGATGTTAGAACATAAATATGTGTTTCAGGGATGATTTTTGACCTTTAAAATACTTCTACAAATCCTCTTTCGATTCTGGCCAATGTAGGGAACTTTACTAGTAATTTCCCTTTGACTGGTATTGGTCTCTAGGTCTCAAATTGGCTCCAAATGCCTTCAAATATTCAAGGAAGGTGTATGATTTGTAATTTATTATTATTTTCAGGGATGATTTATTACCATCAAAATACTTCTTCAAACTTGTTTAATATTCTGGAGAAAGTATGGAATTTAACTAGCAATTTGAGGTTCAAATCCCCCCGGGGTAAATACTGAAAATGGCTTCCCAAATGCCTCCAACCCCACTCAAATTTATGAAAATAGGTAGGGGATGTCTCAGGGGTATTATTAATGTCTCATATGCGCCATTAATCAGTTATTAAGTCTTTTCTAACCTTCTCCCAAATAGCAACACAAATCACTAGTTCGACCCTTGGGGAAATGGCACCAAATATTCTCCAAATGTAAATCAACTAAGTAAAATGACTTCAAATGCTTAAGTACTAAACATTAAACTTGTATAATACATAAATAAAATTCCAGTCATCAATAAACCATCGGTATTTTCCTTATCCATTCGAATCCATCAACATTACATTGGTTCACAACAATGTAGTGGGGAAATGGCACCGTTCTTTCATTAAAAATGAGATTTATACATTTCTACTTGGAATTTCGACCTAAGAATTTCTGGAGATGAAGAACAGAGTATTTAATTCATATTAAAAAATAAATGAAGCATTAGAAGCTCCCCCAAAGAGTACAATAGCTCACCAAAAATTCCCTCCCTCAAGGAGCAATAATATGCCTTCAAAACTGGAAATGGTTGAGAGAATGTGATGCATTAGAAGAAACCATGATCTGCCCTGTATCTTAAACCTGCAACAAATGACTCCATTAAAGCTCCAAATGAAATTTTTGAATGGCCTTTCCAATTACCAACTTGGATGGGAATCTTTCACCCTCAAAATTGGCTAAGGTAAGAAACTAGTCATCCACTAGCTTTCCCTCTTCACAAATGCAATTGCAAATTTCTCAAATGATCAACATATGTTATTCTTCTTTGTTCATGATTTTTATAAACTTCTAATTTCCTCCATGGGTCGAATTCCTTCCAAGTGACTCATGCCAACTCAAGTTGGGAAGAGATTCCAAAGAATGCCACTTGTACAACAATTCCTAGTCTCCCATTTCCACCAAATCACATGTGGAAGCATCTTAGCTGCCCTAACTCCCTTGTGTAATGTCCCCAGTTTGGCCCCATGGCATTTACATTATAAATGATGTAATATTTGTTATGAAATCATGGTGAGGAGCTCAAGGCCAAGGCCCCGCCATCGATTTATTGATGCATATGCTTTGCGTGCTAGCCAGGCACATTGGAATTTCAACATCATGTAATATGCATTTTAATAAAAATACCCACAACTAGCTATGCAATGCAACAAAGAGATGGGGGCATGATTTTACAAGGAATTGGGAGGGAAAACATTCAAACCCTTGAGCCAATAGAGTCAAACCAAGTGTCAATGAGAGAACCCATCAAACCCTCAACTACCCATGTTGACTTTTGTACCCAACCATTGATTTCTCCCAAGAGTTGGTTGGGGAAGTTATTGCCTTGGGAATGGGGAGGTATGGCTGTCCAAAATTGGGTATGGGCAAGCCACCCTTCATGGAAAAACGTGTTGGTCTTTTTGGGCAAGAATAGAGCCACGAAATGGCTGCCTAAGCCATTATTCACCATGGCCCTGCTCTCTCACGCAGCTCAAGCTGCCTTGGCGTTTTCCTCCCTCGCTTTTCTGTGTCTCCCTCCATCTTTTAGCTGGGAAGGGGCGTTTTCGTGTTGGTTACCCATGGGAGAAGAGAGCCACGTTTTTTGGGGGTTATGGAGGCCGTTTTTGCCCACGAAATTCCCATGAGTATTCTTCTGAAAACGAACCTGCTCTCCTGGGGTTAATTTCCCATTTTCTCCCTTTCGTTTTGGGTTGCCCACGTTTTTCTGGAACTATTAGAAACCCATTCTTGGGAACTTCACTTTAGAATCGTTTTTCTCATGCCCAGCACTTACTCTTTTGTTGTTATGTGCATCCATCTCCTAGCAGCCTCAAAAAAACCCAACTGCTGGTTGGTATGTCTGATGCTGGAGTATCTATGGTTATGAGAGACCCTGTTGTTCCCTAGTTCCTTGTGGAGATCATGCCCAGCTCGGGGGGTGGCAGTGGTGCTAAGAGATTGAGCACACTGGCCTACGGTTGGGTGGAACGTTGCAGAAGCGTAGCCAGTTGCTTGGGACTACCTTATTGAGATAAGTATTCCCTTGTGTTAAATTTGCAATTATCAATCGATGGATATCTTGAATGTATGATGAATGTGTATTTGAAATTACTTCCGCTGTGTTATTAATACATTTATATGCCTGTTTTAATATCTGAATGCTTATGAATAAGATCATGGGGCTAGATGCCCAGTTGTAGCTCAATGATCCTCTCTATCATGCTGGTATGATAGGAGGGGACATTACATTTGGTATCAGAGCTCTAAGTTCAACACTACGGCTGTTGGGCCCTTCACAGAATTGCAAATCATTGAGTGTACATGCATTTTGTAAATTGGAGCTAAAACGCATTAAAAGAAACTGAAATGCATTTTGTGTGTAGATGCATTTTGTATTTTGTAATTTGCATGAACAGGGATTAATTGTGAATCCATTGCATGGACTGTCGAATGATAAATGTATGAAAGATTTTGAAATTCCTAAGTGTTTTTGAAAATTCGTTTAAGTCAGTTTCGGAAAGAATTCCCGAATGACTTCCGCAGTTGCGGAAGCATTCGGCGAATTGCTCCGAAACTGCGGAAGCATTCCGCGAGTTTTTCCGCAACGCGGAAGAGTTCGGGAAGTCGCCCCGAAATTTGCGGAAGGAATTCCCTTCCGAAATTTTCGGAAGGAATTCTCTTCCGAAATTTGCGGAAGGATTCCGCGAGTTGTCCCGCAACGCGGAAAAATTTGGCGAAGTGCTCCGAAAAAGAAGAAAATTTTGTTTAAAGTTTGTTTCGGAAGGAGTTCGGGAAAGTCTTCCGAAACTGCGGAAGGATTCCGCGAACGGTTCCGAAACTGCGGAAGAGTTCGGGAAAGTCTTCCGAAACTGCGGAAGGATTCCGCGAACGATTCCAAAACTGTGGAAGAGTTCGGGAAAGTCTTCCGAAACTGCGGAAGGATTCCGCGAACGGTTCCGAAACTGCGGAAGAGTTCGGGAAAGTCTTCCGAAACTGCGGAAGGATTCCGCGAACGGTTCCGAAATTGCGGAAGGATTCGAGAAAGCCTTCCGAAACGGCGGAAGGATTCCGCGAAGGACTCCGAAATCGCGGGAGGCTTCGGGAAAGTCTTCCGAAACGGCGGAAGCCTTCGCCGAATGGCTCCGCAATTGCGGGAGCATTCGCCGAATGGCTCCGCAACGGAAGCCTTCGCCGAATGGCTCCGCAGTTGCGAGAGCATTCGCCGAATGGCTCCGCAGTTGCGGGAGCATTCGCCGAATGGCTCCGCAGTGCGGGAGAGTTCAGCGAATCGCTCCGCCATTGCGGAAGCGTTCGCCGAACTGCTCCGCATTGCGGAAGCGTTCGGAGAACCGGCCCGCGCGCCCGGACGAAAAAAAAAAAAAAAAAAAAAAAAAAAAAAAAAAAAAAAAAAAAAAAAAAAAAAAAAAAAAAAAAAAAAAAAAAATGCGATGATAGCAGGAGCATCCGGACTCAGAATGCGATGATTCCTGTGGGGCTCGGAGGCCATTGACGAGGGCCATGAAAATACCAGTGAAGACCCGTAGCCCATTACACTCCGATTTGACAGAAAATGGATAATAGTGACTTTTAAAGGACAGAGTCCCGAGGCTTGACAGAAGGCCGGTTTAAGCTGAAATTGATACGAGGCAGTCATGAAGCAGGCACAATGTTAAGTTCCGAATCTTGGAACCCAACTCCAAAGGATGTGGAGTCGGGGTGAGCAAGAAGGCCAAAAAGCACTGTTCCGGGCCACTTTTTCGGGATTTTGAAAAGCTTGTGGGCAGTAAAAGTGACCCTAGATGTGGGAATCAGAAATTTTACTGAACTAGACATTTCATATTCTCATTAAGACGGACAACTTCCGTTAGACGAAGATTTTCCAGAAATGCACCGTTTGGGAGATAGCCGTTTTTGGCCCAAAAATTGGAATTTTGGAAAAATGTGAAAAGTGAGAAGTAGTGAAATCCAGAAATTCATAGAAGATGAATGGTGCATCGGAATTGAAATCCGTGAATTGCTGAGTATTCCTTGTTATATGGACTAACTTCGCCCGATAGATAAGTTTTTGTGATTCCTCATAGATTTTCTTCCATGGGTGGCTGAAGTTGGCATTCGGGACCAAAATGCAACTGTGTAAAATGTGCAGAACTGGAGTGAAAGTTGTCATTTTTGAAGGGATGCAGTTTCCGCACCTGATGTCGGAATGGAGCATGAAGACAGGCATTGGAAATCTTGTCCAGCGGGGAACAATGATGCATGACCAGAGTTTGAATGAGGTCTACAGATATCATAATTATTTAGTGCAGAAGAGTGCCAGCGGCTGTTTTTGACAAAGAAATTATGTTGTCAATATGGGCAATTTCTACAATTGCAGGATATGGAAGAGAAATTCCATGATACGAGGAGGGATCGAAAAGGGGAGAATTCCTTAAACCCCTGTTTGTTATCATACTTACAATTATGAAATTGTCATATGGCATAAAAATGTTAAAAAATGTAAGGGATTACATAGATGTATATGCACTAAATGGCACCTTAGCAAACATTGCATAGTGCATATGGAAATGCTTGTGCATAAATGGGATATTGCATATTGGTAGAATAATGGAGTCTGCTTATGCAATGAACCATTAATAGAGAATATTATGATTGATAATCGCTATTGATGTTGGTATTGGTTGTAGGACCAAAGATAACAAAGATCATGGCTAAATGTGCCAAGGATGTTGTTGCATGAAGCCAACAGCCTTATGCAGAAAGAATGGTGCAACAAATCTATGATCATAAAGTTGGCAAAAGGACTGAACGGCCTTGGTAAGAGGCCAATTGATCAGGTAACATCAAGCGATGTTAATAGTAACCATGCAGGTAATGATTAGTGGTGCCAATTGCATGAACGTTGAAAGAGGATTTGGTAAGATCTCTTCCACTATGTTTGAGCTATGTTGAGTTAGTTGCATATGATATTGAATACCGATTGGGATTGTTAACCTACCAAGCTTGGTGGGGTGTGGGTAAGTGAAGGAAATGATCCTTACACCATATGACTGTATAGAAATCTCAATGCATTCATATGAATTTATATCATGCCATGTGAATGTTGGTCATGTGCTTATTAACCAAAGCAAGTGAGGACTGGTGGTCCTGATTATGATAATGCAAGTTATATGAGGTAGTCATGTTTCGATCATAATATGCTTAAATGCATAGTACTCATGAAACAATGCAAGGTAGCATTGAGTAGATGAGCATTAAGAGATGTTATAAATCTTGTGATGCATTGTATGAATGCATAGGGATGATGCATATGTTATTGCAAAAGAAATAATGAAGGAAATGATGAAGTGATGATAATTCTAGGATCATTTCATGGACTGTTATGAGTACAGAATAGTAAATGCATGAAGAGCCCAATCATGATAATTGATGAATTGATGAATTGTGATAATGATGCATATATAGAAGTGTATATAGTTTGCTGCATTTCAAATGTTAACAGCTGAAGGTGTTTTGAATTATTGAGTGTTATAATTCTGAGATCACTTCAGTGACTGTTGTGGCAATGAAATGATAATATGCATAGATACTTACAACGTGTTTGGCTGACTGAGGTTTCAGTTTTCAGGTAGAAAAGTCTTGCGTATGGCAATGAGGATAAGCCCATAGTAAAGACCGAGTTCTACCATGTGCAGAAGCCAAAGAATGGTGTCAGGAAGACATGCTGTAGGTGGATGTTCATGTATGGTAGCAAGGGTGAAACCATAATGGGCAGTGTGATACCACTTACAAGGGCCAAACAATATGAGGAGAGACTCACTGCTAAGCAAATCAATTTCTGTAGGAGACAGAATTGTAAATTCATATTGAATTTAATTGTTAATGTTATGGAGTGGTTATGGAACAATCATATTGAAGCTTATTGCTAAATGTTGTTGACTGTTTGGCTATTTGATAAAGTGTGCCAGGAGGACACCTTGCAGGAAGACCATGTGTGATGGCCTGTAGAAGCCAAACTAGATGGGAAGGATCCCATGCTTTGGAAATGGGTTTCGGGTGAAACGCCATTGATAATGTCTTAGCCAAACCGCATGACGGTAAACCATGAAAGTGAGATGGTAAAGCTATGCCCAGAAGGCATGTGAGACAAATCTGCAAAATGAATGAGTATTCCGTGACCCTAGACTAGAACATGCATGTCTAAATTATTAGGGTCAATACGCAGAGCATGCTCTATTTTATTTATATCATTGCAGATTGCTTGAGTATGATTAGGGCCTACATGGCGCACATCGGAAAGGGGGTGCACACCTTTTCTGGTGCTGGGTCATGATATGGTTTTCAATATTGACTACACCCTAAGGGAATGGACGCACTCCTGGTGTTTCAATACTTGATAGTGAATGATATGAAATATGATTACAATTTTTGGGCAGCAATACTGATGAGCCTGCTTATCCTTCTTGTGCTAACAGCTTACACAGATGCAACTTGGTGTTGCACGAAAGAGGCAAAGTGAAGAAAGGGTGCTCAAGAGGACTGTATGGGCAGTGGTAACCTTTCTACGCTCACACTAAAGGACACTAGAAGGGATGGATAGGCCCAGGGAGCTGTGTTGCGGAAAAGGGGTATCATCCTTGTGTAGTGTGAGTGGGTATTGTGGGGCCATGCTAGCCTGCAGTCAAGAGAGTCACCTATGGAGTTCCTGGAGGGAACCACTGGTTGCACAAGAGAAGGAGCCACGTAATCATATTATGCTGTTCATATTGCCTGATAAACCCAGTCGATGTACTGGCTTGGCAATGGTTGTTGTATGCCTGATAAACCCAGTCGGTGTACTGGCTTGGCATTGGTTACTTGCATGATGTGGAGGTATTGGTGAAGGATGTTATTTCCTGACAAACCCAGTCGGAGAACTTGCTTGGAAATGGTTATTGTATGCTTGATAAACCCAGTCGGCGTACTGGCTTAGCATACTGGTTATTGTATGCTTGATAAACCCAGTCGGCGTACTGGCTTAGCATACTGGTTTTGAAATGCTTGATAAACCCAGTCGGCGTACTGGCTTAGCATACTGGTTTTGAAATGCTTGATAAACCCAGTCGGCGTACTGGCTTAGCATACTGGTTTTGAAATGCTTGATAGACCCAGTCGGCGTACTGGCTTAGCATATTGGTTTTGAAATGCTTGATAAACCCAGTCGGCGTACTGGCTTAGCATACCGGTTTTGAAATGCTTGACAAACCCAGTCGGCGTACTGGCTTAGCGTACTGATTTTTGGAATTCCTGATAAACCCAGTCGGCGTACTGGCTTAGCGTACTGATTTTTGGAATTCCTGATAAACCCAGTCGGCGCACTGGCTTGGCATTGCCTATTCGGATGATGTTGTGGAGCAGCATGTGTGCTGGCCAAGCATCCAACCCACAGGTGATCCAAGGCTTGTAAAGCAGAGAAGGAAACCTGTGGAGTAGCGAGGAAACGCCAAATACAAATAAGTATTCATTTTCATTTAATTCTTGTTGGAATAATGAAGATTTCAGGAACGAATCTTATTGCAACCAAACTAATACATTGTTGTTTCTTTGTTGGAAACCTTGGCCATTACAGGAAACAAGGACCCTGAAAGAGCTATAAATGCTTGGTAAAGCCAGAGAGTAACTGGTTGGAGCCATAAATTCTTGGTAGAGCCAGAGAGTAACTGGTTGGACGCTATGAAATTCTTGGCAAATTCAAAGAATAGTTGGTGGAAACATTAACCACTCGATGTTGTGGAGCAGCCGGCGTGCTGGCCAAACATTCCCTTAAACAATTGATAAAAACCAGTCGGCATACTGGCATGGCATTGCCTATTTGAATGGTTGTGGAGTAGCCTACGTGCTGGCCCAACATTCATTGTTGTATCCACGGGAAATCCAATGCTTGGAAAGCGAAGAAGGATCCTGTGGAGTAAAGTGAAGACATCCAATAAAGATAAGTATTTGGTTATCTTGCAACTCTTGCTTATGAATATACATGTGTATATGATTTGATTACGATTTCTTAAACTCTCATTTGGAGATAAACTCTATGGAAATACACTAAACATGTGAATTAACCCAATGTTTGAGTGTAGGTATTGCTGGAAGCAAAGACTATGAAAGCATCCGGAGGATGCATGTGGACATATGACTGTCCTAAAAGAGCTCAATATGAGCAGTAATGGAAGATGGTGCTAGTGGAACTGTGTGGGTCCTAGCAGCCAAAGGTTCTGTAAGCAACAATGGGGAAGGGTTCCCCAGTTGAAATCTACTCGACAGACCTTAGACACTAAAGTGTCATAGCCAAGAAAGGGCAAGTCAAGCATTCACATTGAAGTGAAAGAGACCAAGGAGCATAGAACCACCAATGATGGTGTGGCTCCGGATTGGAACAAGACTAAGAGGGGGAAAACTCTTACTCTTCTCTTTCTTTGACTGATGCATCTTAGAAACAAAGGATTGTTGAGTGCATGTCATAAATGAAACCAAATTGTGTTTCGTTGCTTGAAATGAATTGAGAATGCTGAAATAGTTACTTTCTTATGAAAGGATGAACGTGAGTGAGTTCATGTGTGTGTGGGAAAGCATGAAATGTGTGGAAGTCTCATGGGTAAAGCATGGACGTTCTAAGTCAATTAGGAAAATAATTGACTAATTTTATTATTGTGTTGTGCTTGTCCTAACAGGAATTGCCATGATAAGCCTCACAGATAGTTGCTGGGACAACAAGAAAGATGGCATCCATGAAATTCCAGACTTGTAGATCAGCTGGAACGTAAACAAATGGAAGGGATTGCTCTGGAGCAATGCCCACTTGTGCAGATGGAAGACCAAAGCTAGCAGGAGCAGCTGGTGGAAGCCAAAGGACTTGATCGTGAAAGGTCAAGGAGAGGGGACGAATTGCACGACAGACCTGCCACCGTCTGTGAACTATGAATCATGTATAAAGAGGGTATATAGTCCGAAGTGTTGAAACACCGAGGACGGTGTTATTCCAAGGGGAGGGGAATGTAATGTCCCCAGTTTGGCCCCATGGCATTTACATTATAAATGATGTAATATTTGTTATGAAATCATGGTGAGGAGCTCAAGGCCAAGGCCCCGCCATCGATTTATTGATGCATATGCTTTGCGTGCTAGGGAATGTAATGTCCCCAGTTTGGCCCCATGGCATTTACATTATAAATGATGTAATATTTGTTATGAAATCATGGTGAGGAGCTCAAGGCCAAGGCCCCGCCATCGATTTATTGATGCATATGCTTTGCGTGCTAGCCAGGCACATTGGAATTTCAACATCATGTAATATGCATTTTAATAAAAATACCCACAACTAGCTATGCAATGCAACAAAGAGATGGGGGCATGATTTTACAAGGAATTGGGAGGGAAAACATTCAAACCCTTGAGCCAATAGAGTCAAACCAAGTGTCAATGAGGGAACCCATCAAACCCTCAACTACCCATGTTGACTTTTGTACCCAACCATTGATTTCTCCCAAGAGTTGGTTGGGGAAGTTATTGCCTTGGGAATGGGGAGGTATGGCTGTCCAAAATCGGGTATGGGCAAGCCACCCTTCATGGAAAAACGTGTTGGTCTTTTTGGGCAAGAATAGAGCCACGAAATGGCTGCCTAAGCCATTATTCACCATGGCCCTGCTCTCTCACGCAGCTCAAGCTGCCTTGGCGTTTTCCTCCCTCGCTTTTCTGTGTCTCCCTCCATCTTTTAGCTGGGAAGGGGCGTTTTCGTGTTGGTTACCCATGGGAGAAGAGAGCCACGTTTTTTTGGGGTTATGGAGGCCGTTTTTGCCCACGAAATTCCCATGAGTATTCTCCTGAAAACGAACCTGCTCTCCTGGGGTTAATTTCCCATTTTCTCCCTTTCGTTTTGGGTTGCCCACGTTTTTCTGGAACTATTAGAAACCCATTCTTGGGAACTTCACTTTAGAATCGTTTTTCTCATGCCCAGCACTTACTCTTTTGTTGTTATGTGCATCCATCTCCTAGCAGCCTCAAAAAAAACCCAACTGCTGGTTGGTATGTCTGATGCTGGCGTATCTATGGTTATGAGAGACCCTGTTGTTCCCTAGTTCCTTGTGGAGATCATGCCCAGCTCGGGGGTGGCAGTGGTGCTAAGAGATTGAGCACACTGGCCTACGGTTGGGTGGAACGTTGCAGAAGCGTAGCCAGTTGCTTGGGACTACCTTATTGAGATAAGTATTCCCTTGTGTTAAATTTGCAATTATCAATCGATGGATATCTTGAATGTATGATGAATGTGTATTTGAAATTACTTCCGCTGTGTTATTAATACATTTATATGCCTGTTTTAATATCTGAATGCTTATGAATAAGATCATGGGGCTAGATGCCCAGTTGTAGCTCAATGATCCTCTCTATCATGCTGGTATGATAGGAGGGGACATTACACCTTGAGAGCCCTCTTGGACTCTAGTTTTAGCCCTGACATGTCATATATGCCATATGTCAGCCTTCAGGTCTGATTTGTGTCATAGGTGTCATATCATCTTCATCATTGTTGTCATAGAGCTAGGGAATCTAGCCCAAGTATCCCACTAGCTCCAAATTGCCTCTTCCTCTTCCATGGGAGTTACTCTTCCTCTATATTTAGACCTTGGATGATTCATGCCATGAATAATACATTTTGAACTCCCCCAAGTATGTTACCATTCACCTTGAATTTGAATTAGTGATGAAATGATGCTAAGTGTAGTGGGAAATCTAGCCATATGTGGGTCACACTTCCTCCATGTACCTTCATGATCAAATTCCACTTTGATTTTCACTTGTATATATTTATTTATCTCCTTTATTAAATATTTATGCCATTCTAATGTTCAAACATCATTTATTATCCCCCTTATTCCAAATCCCAAAGCTTCCACCCCAAACCTAGGAAACTAGTAATTTTCCTCCTTGGCAATTATTTTACCTTTAGCATCAATTTGATAAACTCTCATGAATATGGCCAATGGGATTAGGCCATTGTGACCCAATGCAAAATTTGGGACATGAAAATCTCCCTCTTCCTCATCAACATCTTCATCATCATCTTCATCTTCATCATCATTATCTTCATCATCTTCATCACCATCATCTTCATCTTCATCATCATCATCGTCATCTTCATCATCATATTCATCATCATCATCATCATCATCTTCATCATCATCATCATCGTCGTCGTCATCTCCCTCTTCCTCATCGTATCAAATCACTGATTCTAGTCAAGGAAAAACCATAGAATTTTCACCTCACCAATTTGTAATCAAGGATTTAAATGATTTGTCATTTTTGTGTCATAGATAGGATTTCATTAAGTTATAAGCAAAATTTTGTTTATAACCCTAACAAGTAATTGTTTGTTTACTACATAGGGTTTTCAATTATAAGTCATATACTATCTACTTCTTATGTAGGTTTCTCTTTCTATAAACGATATGTCCCTCTTGTAGGTTTTCCTTCACATGTCACATGTGTGTTGGAATTGGGATTACATTGTTCAAGTTAGATTTGAAAAGTTGGATTAAACAACAATAACAAAATTGTTCCCTTCTTGCACCTCAAATTCTTTAGCTATCTAGGAATCATACATTACTTTTTTTTGTAATTTTGATTTCAATTTTGCATTTGTTTTCTATAAGTAAAATTCTAATAATCAAGCCAGGGGATTTCTATTTGGACTACTCCTCTATTAATGAACCATATGATAGTCTTGATACTAGTTAGTTTGATTACAAATTATTGAACCTATGATAGAGTTAGTGTTGTTTTTATTGCGTTGACTAGGAAATAAGATCAAGTTAAATTCTTTCACCTCAACTTGTTGAGCATATAGGCCCAGTGTTCTATCTACAAGTTTTCTTATTATTTTTCTATCCAATACCACTTCAAGTTAGTAAATTGGAATCACACTTGCAAATTGGCTTGTAAAGAGATGTTTTTCCCTTTCTAGCCTAGTGTGACAACATCCTAAGTAGGCTTTAGATCAGTTTTACCTAAGCCTACATTTGCACTTGCCAATGATAGTATGTGACCACCATTTTTGCTCTTGATTAGGGCCTACAAGGTTATAACTTGGCGAAATGAGGGTTATTACCTTATAAAAAAGGTATTATGATCTTAGCATTACAAATACTTATGTTTCTCATCAAACTCTTATAATGAAAAATACGATATCAACAACATACGCATGGCTTAATGGTGGTTTAGTTTTCATTACGCTATATTTGAATATGATAAGGGTCTATATAAATCTAAACAATCTATTCTCTCATACTTTGAGAATAACCATGCCCTTGCCACTAATCTAATAAATAGGGTCCATTAATCAACAAAAGAAGCATAAGTTTTATTATATATATATAATATATATATAAATATATATATAATATATATATAAATATATATATAATAAACATAAAGCATAATATATATATATATATATATATAAACATAAAAAAGCATGCCAAATGACCAGACTAGTCGAGCATCAATTAACCGATCTAATCCTTGGCGCAACATTTTGCTCTTGCGACGAAGAGAAATAGGCCGAACAATAGAGCCTCCACGCTTCTGCTCCTGATTGAAGCTTACCTTTCCTGGTGCCTGCCACTGGGGTACTAATTTATCCAATTTGGAAGGGCTGGGTGTTATTTCAGGACCGAAGATAAGGACCAGCCGGTAAGACCATGACTAGATACCTTTCAGGACCTGTATTCTACGCCGGTATTCTCCAAGCATAGGAGACAATACCCCCTAAATCGGTGAGAAAATTGAATCTATCCTCTGTTTACATGAATTTAGGGTGTTCTTGGAGTGGAATTTACCCAGTTTACTTGAATTTACCCTATTTACCTCGAACTTGCCTTCCCACTACCAACCATCTCCTCTTTCCTTTTTCCATTCACTTTTGAGCCAGGGTAGCAACACCTGGGGAAACAAGAGAAAAGGCATAGGTTGGGACAGTAGCATTCTTATGATAGGGGCGACACCGGACATAAGAAACATCTTTCGGTTATAGATAAAGAGCCCTCCTTTGAAAAAAGGCTTAGTCAGTGTAGTATCCTGGGAGTGAGGGGTAGAACAACATAGATTATTTGGTAAATGGGTGATGGGAGAACTCTTTTTTGCCACCTGTTCCATTCACACACGACCGGTCCACCAAAAAATCCCTGCAACGATGAGATGATGTTTCCTGGCCAGTCTGTTGCGCTTAATCCCATGGGTTGTCGCTCACCAAGGGATTGTTGTCCGACATTTAAACTTATTTGAAAATTCCACTTCCAGGGACTCCATAGTTGGTATCAGTGGATTTAACTTTTTATTTTCCCAAACATCTCAGATAATTGTGCTTCGGAAAGCCCGAATTTAAAGTTACAGGAGCTTTCATTCATTTAAGTTTTGTAGGCTACAAATGCGAGCTTCTCAATCTTACTGGTTTTGCTCATTTTCCGAGTTATTTACATATTTATTGTCAGCGAAAATAGGAGAATATTGGCATCTTATAGAAAGCGCGTAGGAAAAAATTAAAATTCCTTTGTCAGTGGATTAAATTAAAATTTTCAGGCATGAGCATTTGTGAAAATTTTGCCAAAATAAGCACGGTATGGGATATCAATTTGACATTGCGGTGTCGGATGATGTCTCAACTTTAAATTCCATATATCCTATGAATGAAACCCTTAGGGATATGGACGAGGTAAAACTAATATCTTCCAAGGTGGAAGAGTCACATTTTGTATGCCACGCAACATCTATTAATGCAGCTACATCTATTAAACCAGGCATTGTAGTATCCAAATCCGAGTTCGAGCCTTGGACCTTAGGCATTGAAGATATTTTGTTATTTGAAAAAGCAGAAAACCGTTTATCAATATTTATCAAAAAAAGGTCGTGCCCTCGGTTAAAAAGATATGAATCTCTATTGAACATACATATAACTACAAAATATCAAAATTATTTGTATTGTCAAGACTCAATTGAAGATACATGATAAGTGTAACCTTTGTAGGGCCTTGAAATGATCTCCATGTCTCTTAAGATCTTAAATATATACAAAAATGTTATGTGGCCACAAGTGGGTCAACACAAGGAATCCTTTATGCAAAAGCTCTAATTAGACCAATGAAATTTTTTTAATAGGACAATTCAACAAGCAAAGAAATTCAATAGCCATAGCTTGCTTTGGATGTGATCTCATGATGAAGATGACCAAACAGATGAAAATAGGTAAGGGGAATCTTACATCCACAAGGTTCTAATTCTGCAGCCCTTGTCATGCAATCCATCACCTTGAGTAGTACTATATGTAGGAAATATTTTGGTTTTTCACTTTCAGCTATCTTACAATTACATGATCTTCCAAGGCTACAATATAACGGTAAGATAGTAACCTCATTGTGAGCTCTGTAAATTATAATTTCGATTCCAACTCAGCTGATATCTCAAGGGAAGCCACATAACTATGAATTTGTATTTGGATCATCTCCTTCATTTTTCAATAATTTAATGATAGTTATTACTTTAGTTTGTGAAATGGCAGGGCCCCTAGGATGGCTGCTTTCAACATCACGACGAAGAACTCCATTCACTACTGATGGATACATTAGAACTATTTCTGTTAGTAACTTCAATATAAAAGATGCTCTTGCTAAATAAAATGAATCTTTTCCATCTAGCTCCAAGTTATCTCTGCCAACAACAACATTTCCTTTCTCCTCCAACGGAATCTCATCAACATCCATATTTGTAACAGAACTAGAAGATACAAATTTGCCAAGGTCATTTTTCACAGGGAGTGAAAATTGAGTAACTAAATCCAAGAGTTGTTCAATCACACTTTCAAAGCTATGTGTTGGCCTCTTGTGTCCTTTCATTTCCCCCCCAATATCAGAAATATTTATAGATGCATTACCCAAGTTGCCAATAATTCTCTTTTCACTTTGCACAGGTTTATCTCCATTTCCAAGCCTATCTTTCTCTAGTAGTACCTTTTCCTTTTCTTTCCCTTTTTCCTTCTCCCGATCTCTTGAAAAATTACGTAAGGCATCTCTACAATCATTTCAACTTGACAAACTGCTTATGCAACAAGCATAAAAACAACAAAATATCTGGAGATAACAAGAGCCAAGTTTGAGAGAAAAGTACGAGGACTCACCCTTCCACTTATATTTCGATTTAAATATGCTACAAGATTGTGTCGAATTTATGACTCCATAGTTTCCTGAAGCATATGAAGATCCTCAAGGATATGACAAACAATAGTTGATGCAACACTGTCAAACCCTGAAAATAGGCAACTTGTAGGCAATCTCAGCAAAGAACCCAATCCACCTCTATCAAGGAAACGCAATGCTATGGCATGCACCCTTTTCAGCCTTGCACATAGCTGAAGAAGAGCTTGTACATCAGTCGAGGGAAGATTCATTTGAACGAAGTTGCAGACTATGTCAATATATTTGTTATGCTCTTCAGTAGTTATGTACCCTTCAGGCATAGTCAACATGTTCTCTGAACGATTTTGATGATTAGACTCCAAGTTATCAGTATTCTCACCATCACCATCTTTTTTCTTGGACTGTTCAGAGCTTAAAATACTAGAATTGAATTTTTTCTTCAACTGTAGCAAATTATCAATGACTAGTAGCATGGGTGTCACATACTTAAAATATGGAAGGCTCTCACTTTTTGATGCCTGCAGGAAAAAGCTAGACATGATATCCAACAAAATACTAACAAGGCCATTGCCAATGACAATTTCACAAGCCGCATTGTCTTCATGTAAAATTAGAGCCAAAACATGAGATGTCAGGGACAACATGCTATTATCCTTTCCAAGATCCAAATTACAATGTTTCAGTTGTTCTACAAGAAATTATATAACTTTGGCTCTTTCCTGACCATCATTTTGAGTGCATGATGTTAACAACAAGTCCTTCAAACGAAAAGATAGAGAGTCCTTAACATGGAGTAACTTAATGCAAGTGGAAAATATCTCATCGATAGAAGGAGCTTGTACCAACTCCTCTTCCTGGTCAATATCCTTTTGCCTTGTAGCCATCTCTTCCTTAGCTTCATGGGCTTCTTCAACCACCTTAACCACAGAAGAGGACCTCCAAGGGTCAAGATCCATCATGCTACCTCCTGTGGGGTTTCCAAGCCTTCTCCTAGGGTACCATGACGCCATCAAAGCATAAATGACCACAAAATTGATCATTAATTCTCCTTCAACCCATCAAGGGTTTCTCCATTGTCCACAAGGGCTTCAAAACCATAACCAAGGTCTTCATCATCATCAACGGGGTCTTCAACATCATCAACAAGGCGGTGGCTCCAAGATCCAATCTTGTGGGTTCAAGGACCTTGTAGGACTCCAAGAGGTAGTTACAAGGATATATTGCATATATTTGACCTTCTATCCCTTTGGCATGTCAAATAAGAGGTAGTTACAAGGAGATATTGCATATAAGAAGTAGTTGCAAGGAGCTATTGCATATAAGAGGTAGTTACAAGGAGCTATTGCATATATTTGAAATTATTTGACTTCCCATCTCTTTGGCAGGTCAAATAAGAGGTAGTCACAAGGATATATTGCATGGATGCATGGATGCATGGTTACTATTGGTTGTGGAGCCAGATCTTCCAATCTCATAGATGATATTGTTTCAGCCATGCACCAGTTTTTGGGCCCATGGTTTTGGGTAACCCGTGGTATTTTCCCATTGTATTTCCCTTATAAAAGAAAGACATTGTAACACGGATAGGGTTGATGTATTAGGTATTATGCATTGTAAATATATCTGAGATCAAGGAGAGAGACTGTGAAACAGTGAAGAGGAAGTGCAATGATTGTGCTGCAGGTTGTATCCCTTCACTTTGTTGGACGGAATAATAATAAGGACTGGCAACTTCAGTGTGGACGTAGCCCAAGTTGGGTGAACCACGATATATCTGTGTCTCTCTTATAATGTGTATGTGTGATTATATTTGCATTTTTGTTTATTGTTATTGCTCTGCGATCCCGTTTTTCTAACAATTGGTATCAGAGCCAAAGGTCTATTTGGCAGATAAACCCGCAGGAAGCTATGGTTTCTGGTTCGGGTGGGAGCAATGGCAGAAGAAGGAAAGTTTAAGGTCGAGAAGTTTAATGGCCAAAACTTCTAGTTATGGAAGATGCAAATGGAGGACTAGCTATACCAGAAGGATCTATTACTACCATTGGGAGGAAGAGAAAAGCAGCCGACAGCTATGAAGGACGAAGAATGGGAGGTTCTTGACAGAAAGGTTCTGGGAATAATACGGCTGAGCTTGGCTTCGTTGGTGGCTTTCAATATCTCAAAAGAAACGACAACGGAGGGTTTGATGAGCACACTGGGTAAGCTGTATGAAAAACCCTCGGCCTCCAACAAGGTATTTCTAATGAAGCTTTTATTTAATATGAATATGTCTGAAGGTGGATCTAGTACTGATCATTTAAATGAGTTTAATACGATTACAAATCAACTAAGTTCTATAAGTGTGAACTTTGATGATGAGGTTAGGGATCTTCTAATCTTGTGTTCATTGCCAGAAAGATGGAATAGCTTGGTCATGGCTATAAGTAACTCTGTCTCTGGTTCAAACACCTTGAAATTTGATGATTTTATTGGTGTTATTCTTAGCGAGTAAATGCGAAGAAAAAACACAGGTGAGACATCAGGTAATGCATTGACCATGGAGACCAGGGGAAGACAAAAGGAGAGAGGAAAGACCCAAGGTGATCGTGGGGAGTATAAAATGGGAAGATCCAAGTCCAAACTGGGAAAGATAGAGTGCTAGAACTGTGGAAAGAAAGGACATCTAAAGAAAGACTGTAGATCTCTAAAGAAGAAAGGAGATGCACACAAGGAAACTACCTAGGAAGCAAATGTAGCGAGTGATGTGTTACAAGATGCTTTGATTCTTGCATTATATAATACTAGTGATTATTGGGTAGTAGATTTAGGGGCTTCATGTCATGCTACATCCCACAGGAAATAATTTCATGATTATGTTCCAGGAGATTTTGGACATGTTTTATTGGGTGATGATGAGCTATGTAAAATTGTTGGAATGGGTAAGGTATGGATAAAAGTTAAGAATGGAACTGATTGGTTGTTAAAAGATGTTAGGCATATTCCTACTATGAAAAGAAATCTGATCTCAATAGGGCAGTTGGGAGATGGTGGTTGTCTATCTACATTTGGAGAAAAGTGGTGGAAGATCACTAAAGGATCAATGGTGATAGCAAAAGGAGACAGGGTAGGTACGTTGTATTTATGTCCTCATCATACTAACCATTCTATCTCTTTAGCTTCCACAGGAACATATACAACATTATGGCATCATAGGCTTGGCCACATGAGTGAGAAGGGGATGCAGATTCCCCACTCAAGGAAGTTGCTGCCAGATTTGAAGCAAGTAAGTTTGGAATTCTGTGAGAACTGTGTTTATGGAAAACATAAGAGAGTCAGATTTCTCAGGGTTGGGAAACAAAAGAAGAATGAAAAGTTAGAGCTAGTGCATACAGATGTATGGGGACCGGCTCAGGTACAATCTCTTGGTGGCTTTCATTATTATGTTACATTTATTGATGATGCAACTAGAAAAACTTGGGTTTATTGCATTAGACAGAAATCTGATGTGTTTGGTACTTTTAAGAAGTGGAAAGCTTTGGTTGAGAATGAGATAGGAAAAAGGTTGAAGTGTCTCAGATCTGATAATGAAGGTGAGTACTGCGGCAAGGAGTTTGATAGTTACTGTTCATACCATGGGATTCGTAGAGAGAAGATAGTCCCAGGAACACCTCAAGGAAATGGAGTGTCAGAAAGGATGAACAGAACGATCATGGAGCGTGCAAGGTGTATGAGTCTGCATGCAGGGTTGCCCTTACAGTTTTGGGCAGATGCTGTAAATACTGCTATTTATTTAATAAACAAAGGGCCTTCAAGTGCTTTGGATGGTGGTATTCCAGAGGAGGCATGGACAGATAAAAAGGTAAACTACTCATTTCTGAGAACATTTGGTTGTGAAGCATTTGTCCATATTGATAAAGAAAATAGAACCAAGCTTGAAGCTAAATCCAAGAAATGTACCTTTATTGGATATGGGGTTGATGATTTTGGTTATCGCTTATGGGATTATGAAAATCACAAAATCATTAGAAGTAAAGATGTCATATTCAATGAAAAGGTCATGTATAAAGATCAGTTGCAGGGAAAGAAACAGGAAAAGGAAAACACAGAGTACATAGTACTTGATGAAATTGAAGAAAATGAAGTTCCAAAGATGCCAGAAAATCAAGAATAGCAGGAACTACCTGAAACTCCTGCAACTGTAAGAAGATCTGCCAGGTTAAGTAGACTCCCTGAATGATACTCTCCTTGAATGCATTCTTTGTTGATGACTGATGCTGGTGAACTAGAATGTTATGAAGAAGTAATGCAGGTGGAAACTAGAAAGAAGTGGGAGCAAGGCATGAATGAGGATATGGACTCATTGGTAGGAAACCAGACTTGGGATTTGGTTCAGTTTCCTGCCAGTAAAAGAGCATTGCAGAACAAATGGATTTACAGGTTGAAGGAAGAAGAAGGAGGTACGAAGCAGTACAAGGCGAGACTTGTTGTAAAGGGGTTTGCAAAGAAGAAAGGTATAGATTTTGATGAAATATTTTCTCCTATTGTTAAGATGACTTCAATTAGGACTATCTTAAGTCTAGTGGCGATAGAAGATTTGCATCTTGAACAGTTAGATGTAAAAACAACCTTTCTCCATGGGGATTTGGAGGAAGAGATATATATGCAGCAGCCACAAGGGTATGAGGTCAAAGGTAAGGAGAATTTGGTGTGCAGGTTGAAAAAGAACTTGTATGGATTGAAGCAAGCTCCAAGGTAGTGGTATTTAAAATTTGACAGGTTTATGACAGAACAAGGTTATAGTAGATGTCATTCTGACCACTGTGTTTATTTCAAGAAGCTAGACAATGAATTATATATTATCTTGTTATTGTATGTGGATGACATGCTTGTTGCAGGGTCTAACATGCAGGATATAAATGTACTCAAAAGGAAGCTAGCTAATTCATTTGCGATGAAGGATTTGGGTGTTGCAAAGCAAATCCTTGGAATGAGAATAATGAGAGACAGGAAAAATTACAAATTGACATTGTCTTAGAGTGAGTACATACAAAAGGTGTTGGAGAGGTTCAGAATGCAGAATGCAAAACCAGTAAGTACACCTTTGGCCAGCCATTTCAGTCTAAGTAAGGAAATGTGTCCCAAGACATAAGAAGAGATAGATTACATGTCCAAGATTCCCTATAAATCATCAGTTGGCAGCTTGATGTATGCCATGGTGTGCACAATACTAGATATTGCACAAGCAATGGGAGTTGTGAGTAGATATATGAACAATCCAGGTAAAGAACATTGGAAGGCAGTATAGTGGATTCTCAGGTATTTGAGAGGTACCACCACTCAGGCATTATGTTTTGGAGGTTCAGACACTGTTCTACAGGGATATGTTGATGCAAATATGGCAGGTGATAAGGATAGCAGGAGGAGCACAACAGGGTGTGTATTTATTGTAGGTGGAACAACAGTAAGTTGGATTTCAAGACTGCAGAAGCTTGTTGCACTTTCAACAACGGAAGCAGAGTATGTTGCTGTTATAGAGGCTAGTAAAGAGATGATTTGGTTGCATAGGTTTATGGAGGAAGTGGGTAAGAAGCAGAAGGATAGCAGGTTGTATAGTGACAGCCATAGTGCCATTCATCTTGCAAAGAACTCAGCATTCCATTCCAGGACTAAACATATACAACTCAAGTACCATTTCATATGCTCTGTTCTGGAAGATGAACTGTTGAAGCTGGAAAAGATACATACTAGCCAAAATCTTGTAGACATGTTCACAAAGGTAGTGACCAGAGAGAAACTGAGTTATTGCTCGGTTTCAATTGGCCTTCTAGCATGAAGGTGAAGATTAGAAAGTTGCCAAGTCCAAGGTCCAGTAAGTACAGCAGCGGTGGAGTTGTTTTGATCAGTCTCCAAGTGGGATATTGTTGGTTGTGGAGCCAGATCTTCCAGTATCATAGATGATATTGTCTTAGCCATGCACCAGTTTTCGGGTCCATGGTTTTGGGTAACCCGCGGTATTTTCCCATTGTATTTCCCTTATAAAAGAAAGACATTGTAACACGACGAGGGTTGATGTATTAGGTATTATGCATTGTAAAGATCTCTGAGATCAATGAGAGAGACTGTGAAACAATGAAGAGGAAGTGCGGCGGCTGTGCTGCAGGTTGTATCCCTTGACTTTGTTGGACTGAATAATAATAAGGACTGGCAACTTCAGTGTGGACGTAGCCCAAGCTGGGTGAACCACGATATATCTGTGTCTCTCTTGTAATGTGTATGTGTGATTATATTTGCATTTTTGTTTATTGTTATTGCTCTGTGATCCTGTTTTTCAAACAGTTACCCCACATTGTCATGACTTTATATAAAATTGGCATCCAATATTCCAGTTTAGATGTTATATTGCTCATACTCTAGATATTGGGTATGCTCGATAATTCAGCAAGAATAATATCATATTGGTATCCTACACACTCATTCACATGTTATATATTGTTATAACATACCCTCATTTTATGTTACATTATACATTAGGCCCACGATATTAGAGCCCGACCATTTCACATACATTTACCAATTTCACATACAATATTTACCAATGGTTTAACATTTATGGAGAAGACATTATAGTGGGCATGTTATATTGTTCAAAGACACCATTAAGTGTGGTGAATTCATAGTTGGATTCATAATTTAATTTAAGCCTCTTTCAAAGAAGATGGATCTCTCAAATGTTAATCAACAACAACAATAGCCAAGGGGAGGGTCTCTAATATAGAGTTTCTTGGTTAGACAACCCTCCAATAAAATAATAATGTCCTTGGCTACAAACCTAGATCTATCCTAGGGATGATCAAAGGTTAATATCCTCCACATGACATGGTCAATCAACACACAAACAATGCTCAAAACCCTAACCAACCTTATCAAGAAAGGGGTTGTACCTCTAAGAGAGAGAATATGCCTTGACAAGGTCAAAAGGTCTCTCATGAGTACAAAAGATACCCAAGTAGGTTGGGAGCTATTATGAACATAATAATAATAATAATAATAATAACTAATGAAGAGACATCATGAAAATGTTGATGTTTGTGGCATCTTCGAGTAGACATCCTCCTGGATGTAGCCATGGTGCTTGGCTCGATGGGTCATGGTGATTTGACTTATGGATGCATTAGTGTAGTTTTGATCCATATATTTGATATTTTGCAACACCATTATGGGAATTAATGTATGAGATTTGTTTGTTTAGCGTCATACTCATTCCCATGGCCAATATACCTCATCACACATATACCTCATCATGAACACATGATCCGCGTGGAACCTTCTTCATGCAGTGATGATGAACTTTCAGGTTATATGGAACATTTGTACATTTGGGAGAGAGATGAATGGTTGTACCTTCCCCACAATGGTTGATTTACTTTTGGTCCTTACGCCCTGTTGTTTATTGGTCTTGTGGTACCTTGTCCTTGGCGTGTGGTTGATAGGGTCGTTTCGCCCATATTGAGTTGTTCGTACCACCCTTTAATGTTTTTTGGTCCTTTGGGTACTATGGTTGTTTGTCCCCTAAATGACCTAGTACCCCACTTATGATTTATGTTATTATTTATGACTCCTTTTTATTTTATTTGTTATTTTATTATTTTACTTTTAATTTTTAATTTTTATATTTAATTTTTAATTTTTTGTTCTGAGTAGTTAAGACTTGTCCTGTCAGACAAAATTGTTGGTGATCAGATATGTATTTTTTGTTAAGATTTTACTTGCACTAAGACTTTTGTTGTAATCATTCTTTGTGCTTTATTTAACTTCTGTTATGAATGTAACTGTCTTTGTCTAACTACTGTTACATATAACCTTTCTCTCTCTCTCTGGTTTGTACTTACCCTTTAGTAGGCTCAATGGGTTTCTAGTGTTGGTTGACCTCTGAGAGGTACAATTTTCACTGAAATTAATAATTATGAGTATCCAACAAGAAGGTTCCACATTATGGTGTAAGTACCCTAAACCTATCTTCTTTACTCCTGTTAATGCTGATTAATTATTGTTATTAATTACATGTTACTAAAGATTACTTTAACACAATGAGCCAGTTGGTAGTGTTAATATGGAAAAGCGAAAGAGATGAAAATTATGTTTTGTTACTGTTGTTTTATTTAGTTTCAGTAGTACTTGTTTATTAGATGTAATAAAAGAAAGGAGTTTACATTTGGTGGAGGCATGCTAAATATGTATGATGATAGTGGAAAATGCATGCCTTAATGCCTTGTAATTTTCTAATATGAACTATGCATTCCATAAACGCATGGAATTTTTTCTCGTTGAAGGGGGGTCATGTTCCTATGATGATGAGACAATAGGCGACATCGAGGTGCCCTTGAGGTACAAACATCTAGTGAAACCTTGGGTACCCAAGGATCTTCTTCAACTGAACACAGATTTTTGTGTGAATGAGAGGATATATCGAATTGCACCGTCGTCATTACATGGTTTGGGGTTGTTTTGCATCGATTGCATAAAGGTCGATTATGACAGATGTTAAAAATTAATGAAGTATGTTGGACCTTGTTACAAATACAAATATTGGATGTGCCTGGTCCAATATACATGAAGTATGCGTAGATATGGATTGTCAACCAATTATTTACAGTTGAAAGACAAAGATCAAAATAAAGGAGCAACGTTGTACATTGACAGAAGGCCAAAGGCCACAGGGAATATTGTGGGTTTTATAAACAGTACACAACCAGGTTCTACAATTAAGCAACCCAACTGCAAATTTGAGGGGCATGAAGGAAACCGTGTTTTTGTATGTGCCATTAAATCAATATCTGTAGGGGAAGAGTTGCTTATTAATTACAACTTGAATCGAGTAGATACAAACACAGTTACTATGGGAGTGGTACATCTAACAATTTACCCAACCTTTTATTAATGAATTTAACATCTTAAGGATTTTTAGTTAGTTTATTTTTATAATTTCGTTTAAATTTTCTATATTTACTTCGCAGGGTAGTGATCGGGGCATCTCCCTGGCAGCTAGTCAGAGGAGTACAACTTCCTTGAGGCAGCAGGTATACATCTTTGTAATAGTAAAAATATAATATGAAAAAAGAGTTTTTTTTTGTTGTGTTTTTTTATTAGTATATTCATTTGGTTTATATAATGTTATCTATATTTGATGCATATTGTTGATCGGGGAATCCACCCGGCTGCTGATCAGACGACAACAACCTCGGGGAAACAGGTAAACCTGATTGTAGTTGTACAATTTAAATACGTCAAAATGTTTTGTTATTATATTGTTTCAGTGAGTATTTTGGTTTCGTTTAGGTAATTTTTTATATGTTTTTGATGCGGGGTTCTGTAAGTGGCACCTCCCTAGTAGTAGATGATACCAGACCTGCCTCGAGGCAACAAGTATACATCGATGCCATTGTACAAATTTAATATGTACAAAAAGTTTTTTTGTTGTGTTTTTTCATGAGTATATTCGTTTGGTTTATATAATGTTATCTATATTTGATGTAGAGTGTTGATCGGGGAAGCCACCCGACTGTTGATCAGATGACAATAGCCTCGGGGAAATAGGTAAAACTGATTGTAATTGTACAATTTAAATATGTCAAAATGTTTTGTTATTATATTGTTTCAGTGAGTATTTTGGTTTCGTTTAGGTAATTTTTTCTATGTTTTTGATGCAGGGTTCTGTAAGGGGCACCTCCCTAGCAGTAGATGATACTAGACCTGCCTCGAGGCAACATGTATACATCGATGTCATTGTACAAATTTAATATGTACAAAAAGTTTCTTTGTTGTATTTTTTCATGAGTATATTTGTTTGGTTTATATAATGTTATCTATATTTGATGCAGAGTGTTGATCAGGGAATCCACCCAGCTATTGATCAGACGACAATAGCCTCGGGGAAACAGGTAAACTTGATTGTAATTGTACAATTTAAATACATCAAAATGTTTTGTTATTATATTGTTTTAGTGAGTATTTGGTTTCATTTAGATAAATTTTTCAATGCTTTTGGTGCAGGGTCCTGTAAGGGGCCCCTCCCTATTAGTAGATCGAGGAAGGTCACATATAACCATTGATCTGATGAGTAGACGATCCTTGAGGAAGAAGGTATAATTCATTGGAATTGTACCAATATAATATGTAGCATAATGTTTTTTTTGTTATGTCTTTTTCGTGTGTATATTGGTTTCATTATGATAATGTTTTCTACTTCTTTTTTGCAAGGGGATGATCGGGGAAAGTACATAGTTGTGAATCAGATGACACCATCATCGAGGCATCAAGTAAACCTAGTTGTAATTTTAGGAATCTATCATGACAGATATATTTTTTTAATATAAATTTTTCCTCAGTCTATTGCTTTCACATCACTAATTTTTTATATATTTTTGTTGCAAACCAATGATTCAACATATGAAACAGCATCACAACAATCAATAGCTTTTGATGTGTATGAGTTGATGGGCGATGCTGACATTGGTTCTTCTCTAGACCCGGTTAAGATGATAGAGAATACATTGAAAAAAATTAATGAGGATATCCTTTGTCTTCTATTCATTCACCCGCAGATAGACGAGATTAAAGCTAAGGTTGATGTTTTGGTAAAGGGATCTCATGCCTTGCAAGTAAGTTGCAGAATCTTGAATCATAATATAAATTCATTTAGAACTTTATAATTTTTACTTTTATATGATAATGGACTTATAAAATATGGTTTGTATTTATAGAATTTTCTGCGACCACACACTAGTGGTCAAGGCAATGTTGGCCCCAGTGATGCTCGTGGAGACCAGTCATCACATGAGCAAACGACTCCACGTACATCGACTCATGCACCATTGTTGTCGACTGAAAAGTTGGAAACGCATTTCGCGACACCCCTGAGGCCACCAAAGAGTGCACCCGCTAGTGACTGACGCACACCAGATTGTGTAGAAGAAGGGGTCGATGCAGAGCCTGCTAGTATTGATATTGTTGAAGCAACATTTCCTGGATCTTCCCGTGTCACTAGCATGGGTACAATACATAAAACATTTTTGGTGGAGGAAGATCTCGTTCCAATAAATATAGAGAAGATCCCAGGTAATTATACATTGTTCAAGTTAGTGTTTATAATTTGATTGTAATATACCAATAAAACATTCTTTTTCAACTAATGATGGCATGATCGTTTTGCAGGAAATGATGTCTTTTATAAATATCTAAATGATTTTTCCTTGGAGATATTCGGGCCCACCATCCGCACAAGGTGGGATAGACAAAAAAAAAATTAAAAGATGAGCTCCCTAATTGGTTGGTTGGCTTATTCGGCAACAAGACCTTCGATCGAGCCACGGTCCTAAAGAAGGCTAGACAACATATTAAGATTGTTCGAGACCAATGTAGGGTTCACCTAGAAAGGAACCCTAGGTATGAGCACCCTCCGATGATTCCAACAAGAGAGTGGAAATCCCTAGTGGAAGATGGAATGGAGAGGGCTCTGAGAAAAGAAGGAAAGCTACCACCAGGCACAGGGAGGTATGCAATACTTTCCACAATGTAATTATAAAACTTATTATTATTAATTTTTATATTGAATTTGGAACATCTAACGTATTTCAACACTTGCATAAGCAGTTAGACACATCAAAGGACACAAAGGAAAGACTAGAAAAAATGGTCAGCACAAGCTTGGGTGTGGTGGTTATTTGAATTTGGCGGCACAAATTGTAAGTATCGAAAAACCAATAATGCATCCAAATAATAAATTGAAAATGATTTTTGTTTTGTTGCACCCCAAAATGTAAATTAATGACGTTATGCAAATATGCAAGATGACCAATTCAAAGAAGTGCCCACTGAGGAAGACTTGAAGCTTGGCTTCTAGCACGGCTTTGGAGCTGTTGTTGAATGCCGAAAAAGCTTTCCTGGGAAAACATTGTCTTCTAATGATCCATCTGGTGCACAGGTATATAAAATCTATATAGTTTAATGAGGATTTATTACTTATGCAATCTATTCGTTATAAATAATTGACATAAAATATTGACTCTGTTTTGATCAAGAAAGCAATAATCCCCTTAATGTCGAGGATGGACAACAACCAATTGAAGATCCTGCTTTGAATCTTGGTAATGAATTTATTCATATGCTACAATTTTATATATAGCATTGCAGATGGTGAATATTAATTGTACTTCTCCATGTTTCAATCGCAAAGCATGTAGAGGGTCACATTGTACAGGTTGAGCCTGGATAGGAATATGAAGAACGTGATGTGGCCATAGCAGGTAAAACAACACTTTTGTAATATTTTTTTAAAAAATTAAATACTTGTCATTATAATAACAAAATATATCAATGTAACATTTTCACATTATTGCAGCAAATCCAGACCCCTTGCTGCAATATCCATGTCGCGAGTACTCTACTAGGAAGACATCACGACAAGTTGATGAAGAACCAAGAACTGAACAACAAGTTCCATAAGATTAGCTTCTTGTTGATTTTGTAAAGAGAAAAAAAATTAGGAAGAAGTGACTGAAGAAATATTGTGTAATTATTTTTGATAATATAATGTCATGCATGATTTTTTGCCTACTGAATAAATGAATGGTTTAATGAATGTTAGATTTTATTGAATGAATGTGTTGTCTAAATGAATGAATGGTTTAATGAATGTTAGCTTTTATTGAATGAATGGTAAATTTTTGTTTATGATGAAATCTGCATGTTTGCATGTAAAGATGCATTGGGTATGGGGAATTGAGAGTGATGTGGGGGGGGGGGGGGGTAATAAGAGCTTCCACCTTCACATGGTTGGCCCTGTTCAGTAGAGAATATTAAATTATTCTCGAAACAAAGAGGATCTCAATGAATGGCTACAGTGCTGCCTTTCTACAACCCACTTGTGTGTCATCTAAATTTTGACAATTTCTTGGGGCTTGTTATGAAACTAAAGCATCTTATCATACTTTCCAAGCCTCTGACAGGGTAAGAAAAGTTGTTGTGCTAACACGGCTAGCTGTGTTATCTAAGTGGCACATAGACTTGAAATTTGAAAAGCTGGTCATTCAAGAAAAATTAAGATATTTATAAATGTATCAGTACTTAGAAAGACATCATTTTCTAAGCCTTCGACCAAGTCAAATGGTTCTGAACAGGATAATATATAGGGCACCACACAACTGGTAGAATCTATTGGCATCCCTAATAGAGATAAGTTGTCTCTATCTCAAGAGAAGATACTTGTCTATTAAGTGGAAATTTGGTTTCATAATGGTTTGTTCTTCCCTGCAATGGAACTCACTACCTCTCACTAAGTATACCACATGATTCCCACAACCCATCAAGTTAGAAATTGCAGGTTAAATGGTGTTCAAGGTTCTTTATTTTAGTTGAAAACTAAATTGAAGAAGAAGGGGATATTAAATGTCGCTCATGGAACTAAAACAGATAAATTGGTTCTGACTAAAGTTTAGAGGATGCACATATAGAAGTGAGAGAAGGTAGGGCTACTTGACATTATTATTTGGCAGGTTCATTTATGCTATAGAAGAGGCACATGTGTTTTAAAAGGTTGAGATGACCTTTAATTTAAATATCTAACATTACCCTTCAATTTCCTAACACAACTATTCAACTTCACACCTCATATTTCTACTTGTCAAGCTACAAATAAATTACATCATTTTCGTATGATAAATATTATCATACATTTGACCATTATATATTTGTTCCTAAAAAATCCCCTTAATTGTCACCATGACTTGTATATGTTATCACCATCCTTGGTGAAAAATCTCAAATTTTCTTTCAGAGAAGAAGAGTCAAAGAACAATCACAACACTTGAACTTGCTGCTACCAAATCAAATGTATCTCCTACCAAAAAAGCTATCTATTTCTTGTACTCTCCAACAATGTATCTGGAACAAGCAATCGAGTAGTCATCACTTCCAAAGATCCTCATGCTGAAAGCAGAATCCACCTTAATAAAACGAGTTTATCTTATCGTAGGACATTTTATATACTTTCTCTTAAACACTTAATGATGCAATCCATTCATATGTGATACACAATTGGTTCATCTCTTTTATTTTCGCCAGATTAATTTTAAAAGCACACAATTGATCCCTCTTTCTCTTTTCCTCATAGCAATTACAAACACACTTTAGGATATTTATTATCAATATCATTATCTCTAGGAACCCCCATAATAGTTTTTTCGATGAGTCCTTTCAGTTTTGTTCCTATTGCAAAGTATTATGATCTAGTTCCCAGTGTCATCTACAATCCCTTGAACATATGCTTCCTGGTTCAAGCTTCTGACAAATCACCTAGTGCCTTTCTTGTATTGACAGATTCCCTTTTATTGGTCTAAGTCTATGCTGTTGGGAATGGGAGCGGAGCGAAAAGTGAAATTTTCAAAAGCTCCTGTTTCGGGACCGTTTTTTATATATTATATATTTTGATGGATTTATATCTAATTAACATATAGGATGTTTAATTAGCTATATAAAACATGGATTAAACCATATAACACCAATCATCTAGTAGTTATAACTTATAACATTGTCATCAAATGATCAACAATAACAACTTTTATAGGAGCTTGGAAAAGAAGGGAGGTACCATAACATTGTCATGAAGTGATCAGCCTAGTATCAGAGCTTTTAGTATAGTAGATCTAGGGAACACCTCTGGAGTGCACTCCCAAAATTGGGAGTGTTTTGGGAGCGAGCTTCCGAAGGAAGTGAGCTTCGGGAGCGGGGGTGCTTCTTTTAAAGTGTTTTTGGTTCTCCAAGGACTTGAATGGTTGGATGTCTATCAAACCGTATTAGAGGAAATTTCAATTTAAAATGGGCATTCCAAAAATAATACAAATTCCATGTCATCATGTATTCGCCAATCAAAATGCTTCAAAATTAAAAAAAGAAGCACCTAAAAAAATTGGAGGGAAAAAATAAAAACTACTTTTTTGAATCGTATTTCAACTTATCTTCTTGTAGGTTTACTCAAATTTCAAGTGGAAGAACTCGTTGGATGAATAACTGAATTATTCATCCAACGAATACCCATGTTGCATACTTTTAACAACATCCACACCATGAAAGATAGAAATTATATTAAAAAACGTGTTTCTAGTGTACATTAAAAAACGTGTTTTCTCTCACTAGAAACACGTTTTTTAATGTAATTTCTATCTTTCATGGTGTGGATGTTGTTAAAAGTATGTAACATGGGTGCTCGTTGGATGTATAATTTAATTATGCATCCAACGAGTCCTCCTGCTTGAAATTTGAGTAAACCTACAAGGAGATAAGTTGAAAAAACTATCCAAAAAAATAGTTTTTTTACTCTCTTTCTATTATTATTTTATTATTTTCCTTAGGAGGCCCATTTTTTACCCAAATTTACTCTAATAGTGTTTGATATTGTTCATCCAGAAAAAAATTGGCCATTATACTCTTTCCAAAATCACTTCCCATCGTCTCTACTATCCACCATGCACTGTTGGGCCTTTGTATCGTCTCACACTTTTTCCAGTTTGAGGATTGAAATTCCTTCCATGTTCAGACATAGTGTGGAAATGACAAACATAAAATTCTGAAACTTGAAACATGATGATATCATGACATTGAAATATCAATTATAGGGATCTAGGGAGTGAAGAATGGCGATAATGTTGAAGAATGTTAAATGTAGAACCATTGGACACCAATTTCCTGCATTAAAAAGAGTGAACAATGCCCAAATTTCTCTCAGCAGTGAGACTTTATTTATATATTTTTTTTTCTAGATATTTGGCTTTAAGCTAGAAAAAATTTTCTTTTCCGTTTTGCTTTCGGTTTTGATATGAGTTGCTTCCGCACTCCCACTTTCTACATACATTGGATGTACTCTTTCACTTCCCTTGACATATTTTTTTGGTCATTTGTTGGATGTGAATAAAATCATCTTATCTTTTGTTCTCTGCTAGTCGCTTAACTCACAAAGCCAAACTGAAAATGCACGTGGGCAGGAAATCAGGGCTTAAAGGTATAAAAGGGGCAGCACTAAGTTATTTTATGGTTTCCTGCTGGGCCCACCGTAAATGCAGCCTTATTGGGTCTTTTGAATTTCTGAAAAGAGTTAATTCTTAATGTTGAAATCAATGTTGATACACCCATAATCAGGATAGACCTGTGTATTCACTTACAGGACAATCAACTTGTAAAACGTTTCCAATATGTGGCTGTAGGGTATGGTGGGGCTCATGTTTGTTTTGGCTACATGGGTATGTGAAATTCCCCAAGGTATAATACATGCCCCTGGTAAATAGGTCTTCCATGTTACCACTAATATTTTTGAGACATGAATTGAAAATATTTTAGGATGTTTGATCTATAATATTTTTTTATGGCATGGTAGGTATAGGGGTAATAGAGAACATGTTGCTGACAGCTATGCCTGCCACACTGAACCTTATGGATGTATGGCTTAGTATTAGAACTTAAAACTGACAAAATTTGGATGAGTAAACTGAAAGTAGAACAAAAATCTTTGGAATACCCTGAACTGACATGTTTAAAACAATGAAGTTGTGTACAATTTCTGTGAGGTAAATTAGTAAATTTAACAACTAAGATCCCTTTAAAATTTTGTTTTCCAGTTATGACTAGAATAGCTACAATTTGAATTTGCAGTGAGATTTTTAATCACCCCATGTTATATTTTTTAGCGTTGCAAATGATTTCTGATTCTCTTGATTTTTTTAGGTTGTTGATTTGTAGGATTTTTCAGAAATTTTCAGGTCTATGTTTATTCTTGCTGATACTTTCCGATATTTTTCCTGATATTTCCAGTAAGTTTCTTTCCATACTTCGGCTATATATTCCCAGGAATGGTATTTGAAACATTTGTTTTTTTGGATAAATATTAAAAATACTTATGGTATAGTAGAGTAAAATTTGTTCTTCCCTCCTGTACCCCAAAGGTTACATTTAACCAGCATGGCCTACCAAAAGGTGGCTGTCCCTCATTTTGGCCATAACTAGATTGCTGAGTGGGATAATGTAAGCCATGAAAATTGCCACATCTTTGCGAAGATATCCCTATGCCTACTGCTAATATATACATCTCTGAAACTTAAAAAATAATGAGCAACAATATTAATGATGAGCAAGACTATACAGACAAAATATTAGAAAGTATTATTTCCTAGCTATTACAGTAGTGTAACTGAGTGTAGAGAATGAACTCAGTAGGGGTAGGGGGTTTCTGCCGGCAAGGATTTTACTGGCCATGGTTGGTTAATAATGATTTTCCAAGATTCCATGTACCACCATGATTGACCTTTTTCTCCGCATTACTTTGGTAGTCATTGCAGAATTTTCCATTTAGAATCGATAAGATGTTGGCTCTCAGCTAAGCAGGCGATGTCATCTGTTCATTGCTGTAAGTTTTGAGTGTTATTTTATCGGCCTTGTTACTGACGCTTTGAGTTGATATTGTTATGCACCATGCTTCTGTTGAGAAATTTATGTCTTTTCTGTCTGTAAAAGTTGGAAATAAGAGTCTAGAACATATCTCAAGGTTTGTTTTGTCAAATTCAGATCTACAACATACCAATAAACTTTGTTTTTTACCATAAAATTTTGGGCATATTGATATAACTTGAATCTGGTTGGGGTAGGCACAAACCGCTAAGCTGTATATTTTCAGTGTTATCTGGTTAGATCAATTTAAAAATATTGTTAGATCTTAAGTTTTAACTACTATCAATTTTTCTTTTTCAGTTCAACTATCAGAATGTGAGCAGATTCATTCCAGAAAGAACTGAATCAACTTGTCGTCAAGGCAGTATTGGCCCAAATACACCGGGAAACAAAAAAATTGGTATGAATCATCATGGGGGATTTTTAAAGCCAAGAAAGAAGCATAAAATGTTGAATGGTCAATCCCAATCTTCCATCCAAGCATTTACTAACACAGATAACATGGGAGGTGGTGTTGTATGCACAACAAATTATAATGAAAGCAAGTTTCCAAAGGAGTGAGTTTTATTCGCATTGATGTTTTCAAGTATTCTTTGTTCTTCATTTTTTCTGCTCTAATTTGTTGTTACATTGAGAGATTTCTTTGCAGTTTAAGGTTTTTTCCATTCATGCTATTATATTTTAACATTGGTACTCAACAACTAGTAGGTTCTTATCTGACTATTCTGGAACAGAAAAGCGTGACTTTTTGCATGATATAAACAAAAAACATGTTAATGCTGGTAATGTTGTGTCAGAAATTCGTGGAACCACAAACAATCAAAAGCAAGAAAAGAGTTCTAGAAAATATAACCATTTAATCCCTTCAAAAGAAAGGATGTATGTATCTGCAACAAATTATCGTGAAAACAAGTTGCCCAAGCAGTGAGTTTATTTTTTCTCATTTCAACTATTCTTTTGACTTATTTTTTATTTGCTTCTCTTTTGTTTTTTAATGGAGATATTTCTTTGCAGTGTAAGGTGTTTTCCATTAATGTTAGCATATTTTTGAACCTCTTTTACTGTTAATGTTTCAGGTACAAAGGGAGTACTCGTAGATTCTTCCCTGATTTTATGATCCCTGTGACAAAAAATCCAGACTTTTCGCAGGATACAAACAAAAACCATGCCAATGTTGGTAGTATGATGTCATAAATTTGCACAACTACCAAAATGGAAATGAAAAATAGGGCTTCTAGAAAATATGAACAGTCAACACTTTCAAAAGTATGGATGTATGTTAATGACCGTGGCCTAATGTGTGGGCCTTATACTCAGGATCAACAGCTTTCTGAAAGCCATAGAACTTGTTTTCTTCCAGAATATCTTCCCGTTTACATAGTTCTTGATGGAGGACTTGGTGAACCTGTAAAATTGAAATCCCTTTTCTACTATCCAGACACAGAAATGTGCATTGCAAGTGGTCGGGGCACAACTTTCGTTCAGGATAACTATGTCCAAAATTTATCTTCTTTATCTAGTCAAATGTTACCTTTGTGGCATTGTTCAGACAATGCATCTCAAATCCATGCTTTTTCCTGCCCCGGCATATCAGAAATGAAGTCAAAGCCACATATGAGTGCTGGTGTCATCTATGAGTCTTTTTCAAATCCAGAGAAAGAGTGTTCTCCAGAAACTGATAGTAACATTTCATCAATTACTGATTTGCAAGAGAGAGAGGTTTGCATCCAAGATGCCAGTAGAGAAGCAAGCAATCATATGATCACAGTACTTGATTATATTATTTGTTTCCTTCTTTATACTTGGATGGTTACTAATTTTGAAGTATGACATCTATTATACCTTTGAAGTGCAGTCATTTGACGAGACTTGTTGGGAATTCAAGGGCATGGATGGTAGATTAAATGGTCCTTTCTCTCTTTAACAACTATTTAACTGGAATTCAAAGGGATATATTCATAGTACATTAGAGGTTGGTTGCAGATTATTGAAGATGATTTTTCCTTAAATATGATAATTAAAATGTGTCATTCTTGGTATACTGGACCGCAATTCTTGTAAGAAAGATATAGTTTGTACTGGATTTTCTAACCTAGGTGTATTAGCAGCAAGCTTAACCAAAGTCAATAAATTTATCCCTTCAATGGCCAATTGTTTATGGGTCGATTATGTATCAATGTAATGACTTCATCTGGAGTACACGTCCAGTGAAGCTCAATTGCTTCAATTTTTCTAGCACATAAAATCACTAGCTGCTATGGTCCTAAAGACAAATATGACATGACTATTGTTCAACATTATAAAAATGCAACTGAAGTCTTAATTGATAGTAGCAATGATGAACTATAAAAAGAAAAAATTGTTCACGTTAGGGATTTTCCAATTAGAATCACACGAACTTATCATAAGTGAGAAATACCAACACTCTTTTTCAATATGTTTATTTGTGGTTAAGTGGGAGAGCTAGCATGTTTAACGATTTCTAAACACCCAATCGATCAATTAAATTATTGTGAGAAAGCCACCCTTGAGTGAAGGAAAATATATTAACATAGGTTTTTGGTTAAATAACATGTCATTTCCTACTACTTTAAATTTCTAACTATTCAGCAGTGGAGTTATTAAACCGAAAGTCATCCATGTTTCATAGAGGGATAAATATATATAGCATTCCCAATAGCCTATCATGTTTATTCATGAAGTTAGACCATGTGCACCGAAGTTTAGGAAATCTATTCTTCCATTTATTTGGGTTATAGAAGTCCCGTTATGGTTGTCAACTGGTAATACGCACTGTTTTCATTGTAATTCCAGTAAATAGAATTTCTTTTTATTTGTTTCTTTTAGCCTTCAACTATGCTGTAGTGATGATTCATTATGTATAAATGTTTCAATAATTCACTCGCAACTTATTACAACAGAGAAACTATTTCTTGAAAGGGATTTTTTTCTATACAAGTTAGAATTTTAAATCCTGTTTTTCCAACTCATCATCTATGAATTTTCCAGATTTATGGTTAAAAGAAGAGTAGTGTGACCTTGAATTTTCCTTGTGACATAAAGCCTTTCTCTTTGACTTCTGGTTTAATAGGGAATGATCAATATTTTCTTAGAATGTTTCATTACTAGAAACATGGGAAATAAAGACAACATTTCTGGCATGTGTGGGCAATAAAGACAACATTACAAGAAATCTGACTAGCTAGGAAGACAACGAACCTATGAAAAGTGGTTGCAAACTCCTTCTCAAGAAAAAAAATGCCTCCAGCGTAAATATTGTATATGTTGACATGATTGGACCTTCCCATCATAAAATTTACTACATATGTCAAAGAAAACCAATATTGAGTGAGCCCTAGGTTCTCAATAGACTTCATTCTCATCCTCGAGGCAAAGTCTAGATGGAAAAGTCTATAATGCTCAAGATGATCATACTCGGGAAAAGTCTACTACATCATTGAATGAGGAACTCCAATGATGCAATAGCCCATGGTGTGTTGCACCCAATAGCTACGTGATGATGGAAAACCTTAACCACTCAAAAAAACTTTGTACTCATCCCAAGACAAAGTCTATTGCATTGCTGGATGATCATCCTAAGGAAAATCCTATTTCATCTTTGGATGGAAGCCATCCAATGAGGAACTAAAATTTTCCTTAGGATGATCATCCAATGATGCAATATACTTGGCCTTGGGATGAGTGCAAAGTCTGCTAAGCACTTACGGTGAAAATGCATGGCATATACAACGTACAAGAGGTGCCTTAATGAAGACCATTTTTTGAAGATTTTGAATGGAGACTTATTGTACATCCAAATCTTATTCACCTTTACCTTTAGTGAAAATGCACGGTAAAGGTGAAATTATACTCTAGAAGAAAAACTTTTAAAAGACTTAAAAAATGTTTCCCAAGCCTCAACCTTGACAATATAGTGTATAAACTTCATAAAATTGTTAACATACCTAAGTTTTATTATGTTCCAGAAAATTTCCGTTAAGGAGTGTCTACATAGATTAATAGAAATTTAAGGAGTGTCTACATAGGTTGAGATGGATGATGGGCATCGAATATCTCTGTATTTTTTTTTTTAAATTCCCCATAATCATCAGATATCCGATGTTCCCTTCCAAACAATCCGATGTCGTTGCCATACAACCAACGGAAAGAGGCATCATATATCAGAATTCTTATAATGCAATTACGGTCGGATATCCGACGCCCCCTTCAAAAAAATCTGACGCTATTGCCATACCACCGACTGCAAGAGGTGTCGGATATCAGACTTCTTATAATGCAATTGCGGTAGGATATCCGACGCCCCCTTCAAACACATCCGATGAGCTTTCCAAACCATCGACGCCAAACGCCGTCGGTCTTTCTAGGTATCTGCATCGGATATCCTACAATATACGATTTCATTCATGTCAGATATACGACTTCTCTGTTGTTGGATATCCGACCACTCTTAAAGTAACGGGTGTCGGATATCTGACCTCCTATAAAGTAATAGGTGTCGGATATTCGACGGGTATATTAAAAGAGTAGTAGTCGGATATCCGACAGGGCTATGCCGAATATCCGACGGGTCCATTTTGCTGTCAAATATCTGCTGAAGTGCAACCAACATTTAAAAAGGGAGAATCTTGTCGGATGGTCGACAATGTGATGTCGAAAATCGGACATATATACCATTGGATTTTGGGTTAAAAAAATGCTAGTGTTATGTTTAGTAGTTGTTGCGGTTTTTGTCATAGTTTCTATTATGATGTGTAATGTTGGGTAGTTTTGGGTCTATAATAGAGAAATGATGCACGCTACGATGGTCTTGTAAGATTGTTTCAGAATATAATGTTGAAGTAACCCTGTTTTGAAGCATATCTATTATGGGTTTAATGTGATGGATGTAATGTTGTTGTGTGATTGAATGCCCTATTTCTGTTGTTGCTTTGAATGTATCATCTATTATTCTGCATATGTTATATGTTTATGTGCATATCCCTTCAACACCGTGGAAGCTTGGTTCTTGCAGTCCTTATAGATGCCTCAGGTGAGACTTCATTTGCTTGCAGGTGATGCCGAAAGGGCCAGTATCATAGGGTTTTGTTGGTGAATTTATATTGTAAGCTCGGTGTTCCCTCTATGCACCAAAAAATGGTTTCGTTGCTAGGAGGTGATGCGGGACATAAAACACGTGTGGCCATCATTGGAAAAATCAGTGGCCATGATTGCCACATGAGATCAAATCGACATCAAATCCATGAAGTCAGAATAGGTGGCAAAGGAAAATCATGATGAGGAGGGTCGAGGTACTTGGTAACCGGTTATAAAAGAAGTAGTAGATAGAAGACCACAACAATTAAGTTCTCTTTTTGTTTTGGGATATATGCTGCATTGTTCTGTTTATGATGTAGAGATGTATAATTGAAGGGAAAACCAGAGGTGTAGGGTAATGAAGCAAGGCCAGCGTTATAGGAAGCAGAGTCACCAAAAGCCGAGAGTCGAGCAAGCCACAACAAAGAGAGCTATGATGCCACCAAAAGGGGGAGTAATAATATAGAGAGAAACTTACCTAGTAGAGTTGAGTGATGGTTGGAACTCTGCTCATATCAATGATCAAAATGACATGACCAGAGGGGCCGACCTATAGTTTGAAAGGTGTTATGCAATAGTAGGCACACTATTGATGCAAAATATTTTGAATAAACAAGTACGCGCAACATCTGAATTTGATTGGGACAAGCAACATGTGAGTTTTGGGGGCCCTTTGGATCAGGTTTTTGCACCAGTCTTGGGAGTCACACACTAGAAGTGGACCGCGCAACAACTCAACCAATGGACCAAAGCGAGCAAAGGGCGGAAGTTAGTTAGAAGTAGTTGGGAATTTGTGTCCACTTTGTAATAGGCTCAATCCATGTTGTGATGTACAAATATGTAAGGGGTTTAAGGGTTAAGGGTTGTTGATGGATAGTTGTTCTTGGGTTGTTGTTGAATTGTTGTTCATCTTCTCTTGAGTAGCTTTTGTGGATATTGTCATAGTTTCTATTATGCTATGTAATGTCGGGTGGTTTTGGGTTTGTAATAGAGAAATGATGCGCGATGCACATGTTTTGTAAGACTATTCCAGAATATAATGTTGAACTAACCCTGTTCTGAAGCATGTCTATTATGGGTTTAATGTGATGGATGCAATGTTTATTGTGTGAATGAATGTCCTATTTTTGTTATTGTTTGAATTTATTATCTATTATTCTACATGTGTTATATGTTTATTGTGCGAATGAATGTCCTATTTTTGTTATTGTTTGAATTTATTATCTATTATTCTACATGTGTTATATGTTTCTACGCATAAGAATGAATGAATGCTAGTTTCTATCTGTTATGGAGAAAAACTTCCTATGGTATGGGGCAAACCACAACAGACAGATGACTGCTCAACTCAATTCTCAAACAATGTTATATAAATGAAAATGCTAAGATATGGATAACAAGACCAACCTTCAATTGGATGTTCGAAGTAGATCCCCGTTGAGCTTTCAATCTCTACACTTGACCCTGCAGATTAGTCTCAACAACAAATACAAGCAAGTGCATGTAATATATGAAAGACATTAGCATAATCAATAACATAGTCCATGATATAACAAGTAAATGTAACCCAATGTAATTTAAACAACACTCACAACATCAATTGGACAAGAAAATGAGTATTTCCATTAATGATAACAAGAAGTACATGATACAACCTCTTGCCGGAAACCAATTTGAACCAAGAACTAGGTTCCTCCACTTGTGCCTCCACCACTTCAATCCCCCATGCAATGGAAAACTCAAACTATGAAAGGAGTTTGGTAGGTGAACATAAGGAGTTCACAACAACAAGGATCAATGGATGTAGACTCAAGTTACGGCAAAAATCTAATAGAGTTACGGTACTCTCTCTTTCTCCTCCTTTTCATACACCATAAGAGCTCCATATATAACCTTCCAATAGGTAGTTGAAAGGTCAGATCGATTCGTTTCTGGATACATGCAGGGCCAAAGGTCACCCTAAGACCACTTTTTGGGAGTAAAAATAGAGTTTTTACTGTTTTTTACCATATAACTTGGTGTACGCGGGCTAATTAAGTGCAGCCTGCATGTATGTTGGCTATAGTGGAACAACAATCATACAGGAACAAAAATAGGGAAACATGGTTCTTAAAGGGAAAATAATGGATCTGAGTCAATACAATGGATACTGAAGGCCAATCAATGTTGATGCTCACAAGGTGGAAAAATACGTTGTAACAGATGCCCCCTAACGTGTGAGGTTAGAGAATGTACTACGATGGTAGAAATACATTATAATCTCAGAAGTGGAGTGATGGAGACACAAATGGAAGGAGTATCCCACTCGTCATAATATAATAATATCTCTAGATACATGTCGGTACAATACAACAATTTGATACAATGTCCATGATAGGCAGTACATAGTGAATACATGTCATAGGTGGTCATAACCATGACCCATATAGTACGATATGGTCTCCTGTTGAAAATGAAACAACTGGTGCAATACTGGAAATACAAACTGCTGATGTATGAGAAATAAGATCTCATAAGTACAATCACGATCATGGGTAGCATACTGAATGCCATTACCGTATGGGGTCTTCTACACAAATCATCTATGGTGCAAGTCCCATCAAGTGAATAAAGGTGTTGAAGTCAAACCTGATGTGACATCGTCTGATTACTGATCAATGATGTATACCATTAATAGACGCGAGATAACCCACCAATAATGAAAATGGGCATCAAGGCACATAGTACAATGATCAAAGTGTGAATAGATGTGTTGAGGTCGAACACTAAGATGAATCCATCGATCAAGGGACATTGATGTATTCCCAAAATTGTCGATGACGAGAGAACCTACCACTAATGACTGCAAGCCTCAAGGTACTCAACTGAACTCTAAGTCTCAATTCCAGAATAAATGAGTTGAAGCGGACGGAATGAAACTCGCAGGAAGGAGGGAATTAAGGCATCCCCCATCAACCAGCACAAGGTAACAGCTACACGGAAAGATTTGGAAGAACTCGGATGAACGGACTGACTCAATAAGGATGGCCAACATGCAATAGTCAAGAGATATGAGGAGTGGCCAACTCTGGTTTCAAGACTTCCTTTGAACAAGACCATGAGCATATGGATAGACTTAGGCAACATAGACTCAAGTACTAGATGATAATAACACTGTGTGATGCAGGAGGCATCAACAAAGGGCTCCATAATGACTGGAAGCTTAACCAGCCGATGGAGTAAAATCTGAGAAACGAGTACAACTCCTAAGGTCCTACTATAATCCTGACTCATAATGAATGGAGTGGAGTGAATGCTCTGTTCAAAGGTGACACAATAGCTTCCAACAAGTAGTAAATATTTTCCCATCTGGCTTTTTCAGTTTTTTTTTTTTTTTTTGGTCTTTTTCATATTTGGAAAGCTTGAAAAAGAATAAAATTGCTTATAGTACAACAAGTGAGGGAACGAGTGTCAAATAACGAGCAAACTAGTCCCAAGTAGTGGAACATACCTATGATCAATGCAAGTAAGCATGTGCAGAACATGGACACTCTGGGGGTGTTCCCTTGGGGTAAAGGGTCATCAAATTGCGAAAGACAAATGAAAGATCTTCTTGGATCGACAGGGAAAGTGCTTAGGCACATGGCTAACAACTGAGTAAGAGGGAGCCATCACAAGGCTCAAGCAGCAAGCAGGATGATGCAATGCAATCACAACTTGATAAAAATGGGGGAGTCCTTATGGGAGATGGCCAACATAAGACAAAGTAGAGTATGAGTCTTTATCACAAAGTCATGGTGTAACTACGAAGGAATCCCAATCTTAAGGAGAGACAACGACATGGGTTCCAAAAGGCATAAAAAGGCTCTAACTAGGGAACCCATGTTTGGACAAGCCCTACCGCCAAATAACAACACTTCTATAACAATGTGAAGGCTCTGTGTCGGTTAAAAAGTGGGGTCGCACCTAGGGTTAATGACAAATGGTTAAAGGTCAAATGCATAATGCAGGCGAAAATGACATCTAAACCTATATGATGGGTGTAAAATATACTTGCCGTAGGTGCGAAACGGTAAAAAAATAAACTCGTCGAAAAAATCTGTTCAAAATGGTACTCTAGAACAACATATTAGTCCAAAACAGCTTAAAACGGTAAAAACCATAGGAAAGTGGGTTTTAAAACTATAAATAGTAATAAAAAATTACAATTACTATTCCATTTTCACATTTCACCCAAATAGTAGTTTTTGGTTAGTTTCCACCTCAAACTTCAGTTGCTGATTTTGGAGGCTACGGGCGTCCATTCCATGATCTGTCTAGAGCAGGTTAGTAGTCTCATCCTCCTCTTCCATTTCATTGCTTTTATTTCAAGTTTTAGTGGTCAATTTTATTTATTAGCCAAGCCCTACATCCTCTCAGCACTGTACGCGAGCTATAGCTTTGTGGGTCGTGGGTAGGGCATCCTCGACGTGTTCAACGCATGCATTGACCGCGTACGAACGTGACTGTCATAGATTTTGACTGCATACAGGGCTGTGAAGATGGTTTTTTAAATGATAAAAGCTAAACAATACTTTGTTTTTGCCTCCAGGATGGTCCTAGAGTGGAGAGAGAGGGAACATGATGTTGTTGATGAGCAAGTTTGCCAATATTTACCTGCCCAACAAGCGTTATAAGCATGCCGTCTCTACAAATTTTGGAGCATTGGGGGTTTAAGGGCCCAAAACCAATTGCTCCGCAAATTGATTGATTATTGGGATGCAGATGCGCAGAACTTTGACTTGGATGGTCAACCACTCTCACTAGTGGTGGATGATATCTACTTTATCATAGGGTTGTCCCACCGAGGGGATGTTGCTAGCCTTCGGTCCCGCAATGTAGGTGGTGGGATCACCATTACTGACTATATAGACCGGTACTATCTTCCTGGTACCCAAAAGGTGGGGAGTCAGATACCCATTGAGGCCATTGCGAGCCTGAGCATGAAGATAATAGTGCTCACCCTCGTGAGGATAACAAGTTCATCAACTCTACATGAGGCTTCGAGGCCGGTGATATTCTACGCAGCAGAGTGCATGAGACCTACAATGTACGATTGGTGCACAATGTTACTGGCTACTATGAAGACCTAGTTAACGGAGTGCAAGCTTGGACGGGCAAAGAACTTTGGCTTTGGCAGTATAATTTGCAGTTTCTTCTTTGAGAGAGTTTCAGAGTTCAGTCCGAGGGTTGAAGTCCCTCTGCACAGTCTCTGTGATCTATCCCAGACCTGATAGGATGAAGTATTGACGCGACAGCAGGGTGGCTGACAAGCCTCTCCATATTCTGAGGAGTTCTTCCACTGGTGGGCTCGACAGGTCATTGCCATCGATGACTACCCATATGAGGGGATAAACTATCAGGGCGACCGCGACATGCCACTCCCTCCAGGGGCTGCATTCAGAGACATCGATATGTTACTCTTTTTATGTTTTGTGTATTTATTTTTTTATATTTTTGATTATAAGTGAAATGCAAAAATATTTTTTGGTGTAGTAACAAATATTGACATTCTACTGTTTGCTCATAGACGCTAGTTTGCGAAGACCAGAGGGATACCCAAGACATCATCGTCGAGGCGGGGGTGGAGAGGTGGTTGGTTCTACAGTAAAGCACACGCTAGAAACAGTACGGGTCAACCTGACCCGCATGACTACTAGAGTACTGGTCATCGAGGTGGATCATATCCTAGAGGTGATGCAGCAACATGTTATAGGAGTACCAGGTACCTGTGTGCGATTACTACAGCACATAGCTAATGCAGTCCATTACTATGTTCATACACATCCTACTGAGGCATTTAGGCCTCCCCGTAGGGATTAGATATCTTAGAGTCGTATATTTTTGTATCGGTTATGTATATTTTTGAGAGCTACGGGCTCCAGTTTTGTACTGTGACACCACATTTTGGACTTATTATTTATGAAAAACTATGATTCTTTGGTTCTACTATATGTGTATGTACAAATGTGTGAATTAATGTTTATTTGTGTGCTTGTTTTATTGATGAGACAAATGCCAATATAGGACATAATTAGCATATGCATCAGATATGTGATTAAAACATCTCGGAACATGAATGTATGTAATGGAAACAAAATGATGCTCCAAGAGTCTTACCTTTAAGAACCTCCATAGCAATGTAGGATCCCTCACATGATACAAGCCATTCAATCGAGACACAACCAATTGCGAATCCAGGCAGACTTCTAAAGACTGGACACCATGCAAAATGGCATCACGAAGTAGCTCAGTAACGACACTATACTCAGCCACATTGTTGGATGTAGGACTGAGACAAGCACCTCCTGAAGACACAATCTGGCAGTCAGGTGAATAAATAATCCACTGAGAATAAGTGAGTCTCTGCGTATGACGGCTAGCACCATCCGTGAATCCCAAGAACACTGGAGATTCCGCTGACATCTGTCAACCAAATGGAAGTGAATCAATAGATCCAAAAAAATAAAAATAAATCTAAACTATGCATAGAAGTAACTATACAATAGTATACAAAAGTATTAGCTCGAGCTAGAAGCTCAAGCATAGTACCGCTTGAGGTAGAGCCCATTTCTAGACTCTTTCAAGGCGTTCCCTTCATAGTCTTCCAATTCGTAGGATCCTTTATCAAAGACACGCCTCACTATGTAAGAACCATGCCACATGGGGTTAAACTTGCCTGCTCCCAGGGGTTCCTTAGCTTGATCATACAAGAGGACCAAGTCACCTTCAACATATTGTCAGGGACGAACATACCTATCATACTGAACCTTGACACGATGTTTGTTGGCATCTATAGCCACGGAGGCATCTCGACGCTGCTCGTCAAGTTGCTCAAGGTGGATCAAATGTTGCTCAACATCTGAGGTGTCAGGTGTCACGTCCCCTCCCATCATTCCAAACCATAGAGGGAACATGACTGACATTCCAGGGCTTATTTGGTAAACTCAACCCCATACATTACTCATAAATTCATAATAAATAAAAATTTATGTGTGCAAATTCATACTCAATATAAACACAGCGGAATTAAATCATATTTGCAAGCACAAAAACAATAATGCATCAACATATCTATCACAGGCATATGATGGTTCAACATGCAGAGAATTCAATCTTATTCTCATGCTATGCACAAACTTCATGTCAGTTTAATTAATATAATCATTTCATTTCATTAACATGGACAATTAACATTCAGACAGAACACATAATGATCATAATTTAAATCACAGAGAACACTTATGTTGAAGACGAAGTTGTCCAAACAACTGGCTATGTGAGAGCAACGTTCCACCCAACCATAGATCTCTATCCATCCTATATTCTTTCAGCTGAGAGATCACCCCCATGCTGGGTTGTGTATCCACTAAGGAGGACCTAAACAGGCTCACTCACAATCATGGTTTCACTCAACAGCTATGCTAAGCCATCACATAGTTGGGTTTATCAAGCATGCAAAAGACAAAGGAGGGAAGTGCTAACACAGTAAGCTCATTCACAGAGCTACATGAATCTCAAGATAATTCAACAGTCAAGGCACCTACAATACCTACCACACCCAACATAAGGAAGGTCCCCATCTCTGCTGCATAGTCCTTCAGGCATCCCTTCCCTCCAATGCTCTTCAGGATGGGCCTAGAAAGGTCCAACTGCTAATTCCTTGAGATTCTAGCCTTCATTGGGTTTGTCAAGCAAACCCAACCTCTGCTCAGTCATTCACACTTGGATTTCTCACAATTCTGTCATCAAATAACTCAATCCCGTCACTGGATTTCTGGGCTATAAACACTGGGTTTTCCAATGGATTTCGGGGTACCTGATACTCTCAATTTTGCCCCAAGGTTCATATCTATGGATCCCCCATTGGATTTCACTATCAATACTCAATTCTGGGCGTTTATGGCTCTTCAAAACGTGGATTCTTGCAAAGTTGCGATTTCTGGTTTTGCTCACTACCGGGAATTCGTAATGGATGAAAAATGATGCTGGGATGTTCAACAATAGAATGAGAATGAGGAAGAACCCATTCCCATGAAGTAGAGTGACTTGTGGTACAAGAAAATAGAGCCCATACTCTGCCATACGAATTTCTGGGCTGCCCATGCTCCATTGAAGCCATGGACTGAATTCTTCAACAACTTCCTTACAACAGAAGTAAATGTTAGCAAGGAAAGTCAAATGGATTCTCACAATGACATTTGGCAACATATGGTTCATCCCCACAACCCTGTCACCACTCCCTAGTGGAATACACATGGCCCCTTCTCATTCGTTGCTTCCATAGCTAGTTTTGGTATTTTATTGCAATATAAAAATATTTACATCAAATTACAATATTCCATGGCTTAATAGCACATGGGTAACAAAATATCAAATGCTTATCCATTTTAAATAAATCTGAACATACACTAGTGGGGCCTTGGCCTTGAGCTCCATGCTAGGGAAACATAAATTGTATGTATACAATATTTACATTAAAAACCAATATTTCATAAGGATCAAGATTGGGGTATTACATTCCCCCCCCCGAAAAATACCGTCCTCGGTGTTTTCAAAATTGAACAAAAATGGGAATGCCTCCCTCATGGCATCCTCCAGCTCCCATGTAACTTCATCAAAACTAAGGTGCTCCCATTGGACCTTTACCTGCACGATGGCTCTGTTTCAGAGCAAAGTGACCTTCTTGTCGAGGATGCGCATAGGCTCTACTTGGAACTCTCCCTCGGGTTCCACTTGTATCACATTCCAATCAATCATATGATTAGGATCATGTACATACTTCTTAAGCAAAGATACATGGAAAAAATTATGAGCTCTTATGTAAGCAGGCAATGCAATTCTATATGCAACTGGCCCTATCCTATCTAGGAATTCAAATGGCCCACAATATCTTGGTGCCAACTTGGCACAACTCCCAAACTTGAGAGAACTATTCCTTGGTTTTACTCTTAAATAAATATGATCCCCAATTTGAAATTTCTTATGCACTCTTTTCAAATCTGCATAACTCTTCTGCCTGTCCTGAGTTGCCTTTAAATTCTGCTTGATCTTAGCAACTTCCTGTCCCATTTCCTTGATCATCTTTCGTCCAAGTACTACCCTGTTCACTGGGTTGTTCCAATTCACTAGAGTCCTGCATCCCTTGCCATACAATGTCTCAAATGGACTCATCCCCAATGATGCATGATGTCCATTATTGTATGCAAATTCTACCAAGTGTAGGTAATATTCCCACTTGGATGGTTTATTCATCACATACATTCTTAGCATGTCTTCAAGGACCTAATTCACCCTCTCAATTTGGTCATCTGTTTGAGGATGATATGTTGTACTGAAATTCAATCTAGTCCCGAATTCCTGAACTAATCCTTTCCAGAAATTAGAAGTGAACTTTGTATCACGATCATAAATTATTGCCTTGGGAAATCCATGCAACTTGAATATTTCTCTCAAGAAGATATTTGCAATGTCATTAGCCTTGTGAGTGAACTTGACTGGAATAAAGTGAGCTACCTTTGATGGCTTGTCCACCACAGCCATGATTGAGTCATGCTTCTTCACTGTCATGGGCAGACTTGTTATAAAATCCATAGAGATCACTTCCCACTTCCACTCTGGAATGGGTAAGGGCTGCAACAATCCTGCTGGATGTTGGTGCTCTGCCTTGACTTGTTGGCACTTTTGACACCTAGCAATGTACTCAACTATGTCCTTCTTCATGCCATGCCAAAAGTATTGCTTTCTTGCTGTTGTTATAGTTTTCTGATATCCTGGGTGTCCAGAATATGGCATTTGATGCATTTCATCCATCACTAGCTTCTTCAAATCTGCACTATTTGGAATGTATAGTCTATCTTTGCAGATAAGGATATCGTCTTCACCAAGCTGATATTCCACATACTTTTCATCCATATTACCCTGCTACAACTTCTCTTTAATCTGAAGGAAACTTTCATCATTGTTTTGGGCTTCAAGAACTATTGTCTTCAAATCTGATTTACACACACTTAATGCTGCAACATGAAATCTTCTACTAAGAGCATCTGCAACATTATTCTCTTTTCCTTTTACATGCTTAATTTCAAAATCAAATTCACAAAGGAATTCTATCCACCTAGCTTGCTTAGCATTCAAGTTTGGCTGATCAAACAAATACTTCAAGCTCATGTGGTCTGTCCTGAGCTCAAATCTTCTTCCCAACAAATAATGTCTCCATATTTTGTGAGCATGCACTATGGCTGCTAATTCTAAATCATGTGTGGCATAATTCTTCTCATGCTCTTTTAATTTCATTGACTCATAGCATATCACAATTCCTTCTTGCATGAGCACTCCAGCTAGCCCTTCAATGCAAGCATCTGTGTACACTACAAAATCATTCTTTGGATCTGCTATCTTTAGAACAGGAGTGTTGGTAAGTAACTACTTTAACTGCTGAAAACTTTTTTCACATTTTTCAGACCATACAAACTTGATATTCTTCCTTTGAAATGAAGTGGTTGGATGAGCTATCTTGGAGAAGCCTTCAATAAACCTCCCATAGTAACCAGCAAGACCCATAAAAGATCTAACATCTGAAACATTCTTTGGAGGAGACCAATCCATGATGGCATTAATCTTCTCTGGATTGACTACAATTCCTTATTCAGAAATGATATGACCCAAATATTGCACCTTCTTTTGATAGAATTCACACTTGCTTAACTTGGCATACAACTGATGTTCTCTAAGGACTTGAAACACCATCCTTAGATGTTCCTCATGCTCTTCTTCATTCCTTGAATAGACAAGAATGTCATTCAAGAACACAATCACAAACTTATCCAAATATTTGATGAAGACACTATTCATGAGACACATGAATGTGGCAGGTGCATTGGTAAAACCAAATGGAACCATAGTGAATTCATAATGGCCATATCTAGTTCTGAAAGCTGTTTTGTGAATGTCTTCTTCTTTAATCCTCACTTGATGGTAGCTAGACCTCAAGTCAATCTTCGAAAACACCTTAGCTTACTTCATTTGATCAAATAAGTCATCAATTCTTGGCAATGGATACTTATTCTTGACTGCCACTTTATTAAGCTTCCTGTAATCAATACACAACCTTAAATTCCCATCCTTCTTCTTAACAAATAGCACTGATGATCTCCAAGGAGACACACTAGGCTTGATATACCTCTTGTCCATTAATTCTTGTAGCTGCATCTTCAACTCTACCAATTCTGGTGTGCTCATTCTATAAGGAGCTTTGGAATTCGGCGTTGCCCTTGGAACAAGATCAATGGTAAAATCAATCTCTCTCTTTGGTGGTAGTCCTGACACTTCATCCGGAAACACATCTTGGAATTCTTGCAACAATGGGAAGTCTTCTATCATTGGACCTTTTTCGTCTAACGAATCTGATATATGGACTACATATAATTGACAACCTTTCTTATAAAACTTTTTCAACTGTAAGGCTGAGATTTGTCTTATTGGAACTTGCTTGGGAATTCCTCTTACCAACCTTGGCCTTCCCTCTTCATCAATGCACTCAAGTGCTTTCTCATAACAGTCCAACTTGGCTGTATGTCTTTCCAACCAATCCATGCCAATTAAGGCATCATACGATCCTAATGGTGGTACATTTAAATCTGCATGTGTGTGGAGTCCATTCAATTCTATGGGGCACTCCACCACTACTTCACTAAATTTTCTCTTAGTCCCTGTGGCTAATTGAACTAGCCAAGACTTATTATGCTTCACTTTTCTAAGAGAACAACCTTCAACCACTTTTGGAGAAACATAACTACGAGTAGATCCTGGATCAATCAAAACAGAAATAGATTGTTTAGCAATCTTACCTTCAACTTCCACCACTGATTATTGATGGTCTGCCTGATCATTATCCAACACTACATAAATTCGAGGCGTTTCCCTTGCCATATCCTCCACTATAGCTGCTGATCCTTTTAAGTTGTGTAAGCTACGGGGATTCCCTTTCCAATGAGGACAATCCTTTATCATGTGATTTTTTCCACATCCCCAACACTGAAGTGGCCTTTTTGATGTCTTTTTGCTACTATTGCTGGCTTGAATCCACTCCTTGCTTGCTGCCCCTGTGGAAAGGTTCTGGGCCGAGTTTGAAGGGTGGTTTGAATCCACTTTTCTTTTGATTAAACCTCCCTCTTGGCTTTCCTTTCCATGTTGGGTTAACCTCTAATTTTCTTTTATTCTGCTCATAGCAATGCATTGCCATCCTAATGGCTTTGTCAAGACTTGGTGGATTAACAAACTCAATTCTATCTTTGAAACTTTGAGGTAGGCTTCCAAGGAAGCATTGGATTTTTATCCTCTCATCTTTAATGTAATCCACATACCTCAATAATTCCAAAAATTTATGGACATGTTCTTCCATAGACTTTTGTTCCAACCTGAGTTCATTGAACTCTTTTATCTTACTGTCATAATACCTAGCAGAAATGTATTTTTCCTTGAAGTACTTCTTAAATCTCTCCTAGCTGATCTTCCTTTCATTGATCCCTTTCACTTGCAAGAGGTTGTCCCACCAAATTGAAGCTCTACCATTTAGATTGTAAATGGCAATTCTGGCTTTTTCATTTCCTGAGTAGTCCTGAATTCTGAAATATTTCTTCATTCCAAGAAGCCATGCCTCTACCTCTTGGCCAGTCTTTCTTTCTCCATCAAATGTGGGAGGCCTTGCCTTCTTGAATTCTCCTTGTGGGATTCCTTTAAGTTTATTTCTTCCATCAAATCTCCTAGGAATATGCCTTGGACTTATTTGAGAACCTCTGGAGTCACATGACTTGCTAGAAGAAGATCTTGAGGAAGGTGTCCTATGCTTCTTTCTCACAGAACTCTTCCTTGGGTTTAGAGTCCTCTTCTTTGAACGACCTCTAGAGCGAATCTTTGCATCTCTTCCTTCTTCACCTATGTTGCTTGGGTTGGATCCAAGGTTTATCTTCTGCTGCATATCAGTGAGTCTTTGCAAAATATCAACATTGAGTTGGTTTTTTTCTTCTTGAGTCTTCATCAACCTTTCATTGAAGCTCACCATGGTTTCAACCAAATTCTAAGGAGTGACTTGCTCCCTTCTCCCATTAGATTCAGTCTCAGCATTCCCTTCTTTCACATTTTCTCTTAGCACATTCTCTTCATGCTCATAAGGATCCTGAGCATCATTTATGGTCACCATTTTTTTTCTTTGGAGACTCTCTTCCCTGTATGCTACTTCTGCTACACTATTAAATCTTATAAGCTGCAAGCACTATGCATTATGAAAATATTTGTTAGACATCTTAAGAATTCTTATAGAAACATAAACAATCAATATTTAAAATAATCAAAATCATGGAATAATTCACATAGTTGTTATGCATTCATTTCTTTTGCTCATTCATGCAACTCTGGTAATTGCCCATATTGGCAATACTTGTCAAAACAGTCGTTGACACTTTTCTGATCTAAATATCTATGGTGTATGATAACCCCATTCAAATTCTGGTAATGCACCATTATTCCCTGCTGGACAAGATTTCCAATGCCTATCCACGTGCTCCATTCCGATATCGGGTGTGGAAACTACATCACTTCAAAAATGACAACTTTTACCAAAAATTCTGCACTTTTACACAGTTACCAAATATCCTGAACTGCCAACTTCAGCCACCCGTGGAAGAAAATCCATGAAGAATCACAAAAAAATTTCTATCAGGTGAAATTAGTCCATACAACAAGGAACACTTAGCAATTCACGGATCTCTATTCTGATGCACCATTCATCTTCTATAAAATTCTGGGTTTGACTACTTTTCACTTTTAACATTTTTCCAAAATTTCCAATTTTGGGCCAAAAATGGCTATTTCCCAAACGGTGCATTTCTGGAAAATCTTTGTCTAACGTGAATTGTCTGTTTTCATGAGAATAAAAATTGTTGAGTTCAGTAAATTTCTTGAATCCTAATTACAGTGTCACTTTCATCCACTGCAAGCTTTTCAAAATCTCCAAAAAGTGGCCCCAAATAGTGTTTTTTGGCCTTCACACTCATCTTGACTCCACATACTTTGGAATTTGGCTCCAAAATTCCAAATTTAACACCGTTCCTGCTCCATGACTGCTCCATATCAGTTTCAGCTCAATCTGATCTTCTGTCAAGCGTTGGGACACAGATTTGTAAAAGCCATTAATCCCAAATTTACGCTAAATTGAAGCATAATGGGCTCGGGATCCTCACTGGTTCATTCATGGCCTCCGTTAATGGCCTCAGAATGCCCCTGAATTCATCCAGTTCTGATCCTGCATTGTTCTATAATCCAAAAATCAATTTTTGTGCTCTATACTTTTTTTTTACCTTGAACCTACAACTCGAAATTCGAAATCTGAAACCTGAAATATGAAATTGCGGGTGTGGAATTGCGGAAATCCAAAACACAATTTTCAAAATTGCGTTCCCACAACCCGCAACCCGAAATCCGAAATTGTGTGTTCGGTATTGCGGAAATCCAAAACGCAATTTTCAAAAATTTGCCTTCTCGCAACCCGAAACCCGAAACCCGAAATCCAAATTTGCGGTTTCGGAATTGCAGAAATCTAAAACGCAATTTTCAAAAAGTTGCATTCCTGCAACCCGAAACCCAAAACTCGAAATCTGAAATTGTGGAAATCCAAAATGCAATTTTTAAAAATTTGCGTTCCCGCAACCCGAAACCCGAAATTGCGGGTTCGAAATTGCAGAAATCCAAAATGCAAATTTTGAAAATCTTCGTTCCCGCAACTTGAAACCCGAAATTCGCACTGTGGAACACCTTCGTCCCTGCAACTTCCGGGGTTCATTTCTCCGTCGTCCCTTAACCAAATGAGGTGAGTCTGGTACTGTTGGAAAGCGCTTGCAGAGCCCTATACAATGGTGTGATCCCCTGCCCCACTTGAGAACTCTGATTTTGCCATTTTTCCATTCCAAAATGACGCCCCAACTTCACCAATACCACGTTAAATCATTCTGTTACATGTCTGCAAACTCAAAGTTTGGCCCAAGCAGCCCAGTGCTACAACATGGGCTCTGATACCACTCTATCACGTCCCCTCCCATCATTCCAAACAATAGAGGGAACATGACTGACATTCCAGGGCTTATTTGGTAAACTCAGCCCCATTCATTACTCAAAATTTAATAATAAATAAAAACTTCTGTGTGCAAATTCATACTCAATATAAACACAGCGGAATTAAATCATATTTGCAAGCACACAAACAGTAATGCATCAACATATCTATCACAGGCATATGATGGTTCAACATGCATAGAATTCAATCTCGTTCTCATGCTATGCACAGACTTCATGTCAATTTCATTAAGATAATCATTTCATTTCATTAATATGGATTATTAACATTCAGACATAACACATAATGATCATAATTTAAACCATAGAGAACACTTATTTTGAAGGTGAAGCTGTCCAAACAACTGACTATGTGAGAGAAATGTTCCACCCAACCATATATCTATGTCCAGCCTATATTCTTTTAGCTGAGAGATCACCCCGGAGCTGGGTTGTGTATCCACTAAGGAGGAACTAAACAGGCTCACTCACAGCCATGGTTTCACTCAACAACTATGTTAAGCCAACACACAGTTGGGTTTAGCAAGCTTGCAAAAGAAAAAGGAGGAAAATGCTAAGCCAGTGAGCTTATCCACAGAGCTACATGCATCTCAAGATAATTGAACAGTCAAGGCACCCACAATACCTACCACACCCAACACAAGGAAGGTCCCCTTCTCTGCTGCACAGTCCCTTAGGCGTCCCTTCCCTCCTGTACTCTTCAGGATGGGAATAGAAAGGCCAGCTGCTAATTCCTTGAGATTATAGCCTTCACTAGGTTTATCAAGCAAACCCAACCTCTGCTCAGTCATTCACACTTGGATTTCTCACAATTCTGTCATCAAATAACTCAATCCCGTCATTGGATTTCTGGGCTATATAAAATGGGTTTTCCAATGGATTTTAGGGTATCTAATACTCTCAATTTTGCCCCAAGGTTCATATCTATGGATCCCCCATTGGATTTCACTGTCAATACTCAATTCTAGGCATTTATGGTTATTCAAAATGTGGGTTCTTGCAAAGTTGCAATTTTTGGTTTTGCTCACTGCTGGGAATTCATAATGGATGAAAAATGATGTTGGGATGTTCAATAATGGAATGGGAATGAGGAAGAACCCATTCCCATGAGGTAGAGTGACTTGTGGTACAAGAAAATAGAGCCCATACTCTGTCATATGAATTTTTGGGTTGCCCATGCTCCATTGAAGCCATGGACTGAATTCTTCAACAACTTCCTTATAATAGAAGTAAATGTCCGCAAGGAAAGTCAAATTGGTTCTCACAATGACATTTGACACCACATGGTTCATCCCCACAACCCCCTCACCACTCCCTAGTGAAATACACATGGCCCCTTCTCATTCATTGCTTCCATAACCAGTTTTGGTATTTTATTGCAATATCAAATATTTACATCAAATTACAATATTCCATGGCTTAATAGCACATGGGTAACAAAATATCAAATGCTTGTCCATTCTAAATAAATCTGAACATACACTAGCGGGGCCTTGGCCTTGAGATCCACGCTGGGGAAACATATATCGCATGTATACAATATTTACATTAAAAGCTAATATTTCACAATGGTCAAGATTGGGGTATTACATTAGGCAGGAGCTCTATGACTAGTTTCAATGAAGGGATTTCACATTCAATCGGCAAGATAGACTCCAAACCATGTACTAGTTGAAATGGTGAAAAAATGGTGGCAGTATTAACTACGGTTCGATATGCCCACAAAGAAGGATATAACATAATGTGCCAATTTCTCTTGCTTTGCTAGATGGTACGTTGGAGAATGGACTTTAAGGACTTATTGACTGCCTCAACCTGACCATTCACTTGGGGGTAGTACGAAGATGAATGATCTTGATGAAACCCAAGCTTGAGTGACAAATCCACCATCATTTTGTTTTGAACGTGACTGCCATGGTCAGTGACAATCTCTTTCGGGATACCGAAATGAGCGATAATCTGATTGAACATGAAGTGGGCTGCAGTAGCACCGTCGAATTTTACGGTCGGCATGGCCTTAGTCCATTTAGAAAAGTAGTCCACGGCCACAATATGATGGTGATGCCCCCCAACCGAAGCTGGTTTGCAATCCATGAAATCCACCCCCCACTTAGTGAAGGGACCGACAATGATGACCGGATGAAGGGGCGCAGGATGCGAGTGTACATTACAAGAAAACACCTGGAAAGGGTGACATCTCTTCACGGCATTCATACAATCTTTAAAGATCGAAGGCCAGAAGTAACCTGCTCGCATGATGCGTTGGGTTGTCTCAAGCCCAGATAAGTGACCACCACACACCCCACTATGGCAGTCATCCAGCACTAACTCTGCTTATTCGTGAGTCAATCAACAAAGGAGGATGGAGTCCTTTCCTAGACGATACAAAGTGTCACCGATGATGACATAATCTTTAGTGTGATGTCTCACACGCCGTCATTCATCTCGTGAATAGTGCAAAGGGAACTTCAAAGTTTGAAGATATACGATGATATCCCCATACCAAGGGTCCACTGACGAGATAAGGAATAAGTGCTCATCCACAAAAGAATCTTCATGGACAATGCCCTCATCAAGTCGTGGAAAATCCGACCTGAGCTTAGCGAAAACCAAGGATTTCACCGATTTCGCCGAAGCAAAATCAAGATCAAACTCCTGAAGAATAACAATCCACTTATTATACTTCCCCCCAATAAGGCATCGTGAAAGCACGAACTGAAATGGATTGACATGTGCTATGATAGTGGTTCTCCTAAGCATAATGTAATGTTGTAAACGTTGGACTGCATGAACAGTTGTAAGTGCCAATTTATCCACGTGAGTATATCTCAGCTCAACATCTACTAAATGTCGACTAAGGTAGTAAACAACATGCTCTTGGAGCACATCATCCACCTGAACTAAGACCATGCCAATTGTCTCTTGAGACGCAGCCACATAAAACAAAAAGTCTCTAGCAAAGGTGGGTGGACTAAGCAGAGGGGCCGATACCAAAGCTTTCTTCAAAGTGTCAAAAGATTGTTGGGCTCGCTCATCCCAGATAAAAGGAGTGTCTTTCAAAAGTCGTGCGAAACCTTTGGTAAGACTGGCATAATTCACAATAAAGCGTCGTAAGAAAGTGGCTCTCCCTTGGAGGCTCTGAATCTGAATTAAGTTACGCAAGGGAGGAAACCGAAGTATTGCCTCAACGTTAAGAGGATTGACTCTTATACCCTCTTTGGAAACTATGAACCCTAAAAGGTGACTCGTTTTCACAACAAAGATGCACTTGTTGGGATTCAACTAAATCTTGTAACATCGACATCTTTCAAAAATGATACAGAGGTGTTTAGGGTGGTCCACTCTCTTACGAGAATGGCCAGCAATATCATCCAAGTATGCCTCCACTATGCGCTTAAGGTCGTGAAAAGCATAAGTCATGGCACACTGAAAAGTCGCTCCGTCATTTTTAATGCCGAAGGGCATCTTCTGGTTTGCAAATTTAAACCAATGACATATAAAAGTAGTTTTATGTTGATCCTCGGGTTTTATCTGGATCTGATTATAACCTGAGAAACCATACATAAACGAAAAAACTTCACTTCCCGCACAGGCATCCAAGATTTGATCTATGAATGGAGGGCAGAAGTTATCTTTCGGACATGCGCAGTTTAGATCTCTAAATCCTGTGCATACATAGATGGTTCCTTGCTTCTTATCTACAGGGATGGGATTTGACACCCATTCAGTAAGGGGAACTGGGTAGATGAAACCAGCTTTCAGTAGTTTCTCCACCTCTACCTTAATTGTAGTTTCCTTCCTAGGATTCACAGCATGAAGTTGTTGTCGAATCAGATTGGTATTAGGATATGTTTTAATATCATGTTCAACAATACTAGGGTCTATTCTTGGAATCTCCTCATAATACCAGGCAAAAACATCCTGAAATTCCTTGAACAACTTGGTGTATATACAGATCTCATTGGGAGAACAATTAGCACCTATATAAATGTTCTTTATCTTTCCGGGTGTGCGAGAGATTTTGATCGGTATGGTTGGGGAGATATTAGCCATATTCCCCTCTGCATAAATCCCATGTGAATCCAAAGGAACCACAAGGTGACCAACCTTCTCGGCAAGAGTCGTCCTAAACTCTTCTCACTCAATAAGATCAAGGTTGGGAAGAAAATAAGAGCAATGATGTAAATCTTCCTAGGGCCTATCACTACCACACATAGCCTCAATGATGGCTTCATTCGAAGGAAAAGTACCATAAAGACAATCATGTGAGAAAGACAAGTCAGTTGCCCATGCGGGCATCATAACAGGATCTTCCTCTTCTGTCAGTAAAGAGGAGAGATCCGGCTATGCAGTGGCCTGTTGAATTTCATGGTAGGCAAGCTCGGCTGTAGACAGTGGCATAGCCATTCCAACATGCGCAATGTCTCCAAACGGGGAACTCATGGACGGTAAAGTCCACAAATCATTAAAGTACGAGGTCCGGAAAGGTACATTATTTAAGGAGGATGGCGGACTATCGGAAAGGGTTCCAATAAATGAGATTGGTGCAACAAATTCGAATGATCCCATCAAGGATGGATACAATCCTACACCAATATTCCCAGTTGTCGGCTGAGAATTTTCGATCTGGGGAACAATAGTTCCCGATGATGCTACGGAATTGGAACTAGAGAAATCTATCTGATCGACTGTCACAATTTTTCCTTCATGGAGAAATAAAATAACTCTAAACACGGAGGACACAATCGCTTTCATTGCATAGATCCAATTCCTACCCAGAAGAAGGTTGTAGTCGATGGGTACATCAACCACCTCGACTTCAATAGGCATGGATTTCCCACCCAAGTGGACCTCAAGGGAAGGGAGAATATTGTGTGGCATAAACGACCGACCGTCGAATGAAGTAAGCATGGTCATAGATTTTGACAAGGGAGGAGATCCAAGAGCTTTCCAACAACCCAACGACATTACTAAGGTGGAAGCACCTTCATTAACCACCGTACGTTTAACAATTTTCTGTAAGCACCTCACATGGACTTGAAAAGCCACATGATAAGGCAAGTGAGGCTGGATATCAGTAGTGTCAAACTTAATCATGTTAGGGATACCCTAATCCTGGACTCCCAAAGCACATAAAAGAGAATTCCTCTGCGAAGGACATGCTTGTAAAACCTCAAGAGCTGACATGGCACACAAAGTTTGGCCCAAATATTCTACAATGGAGTATTTTTGGGTGGCTCAAGCATTGGGATTATGCGCTGAGTGCTTGAGAACACCTTTCGGTATCCGCGGCATAGTATTGGGCTTCTTGATATGTAGAGAAGGGTCAGGAGGAGGGGGCTCATTCCCCATATTCGGTTGTGGTGCACCATAATCATGTAGGTGAATACCAATACTAACCTCATATTTAATCATGTTCATGCATGCGTAGCCACCGCCACGAGAAGAGGACATCCAAGTTTTGTTAGTCCCATAGCCAGGGATGGGAGCATTCAAAGCCATATTTTGATGATGCAGAAGGGGATCTTTCAACACAACTGGGCTCTGTGCAAGATGCATCAAAGCTTCTTCAATTCGAGGACACAAGTGGGTAAGATGATCCTCCCCACAAAGTTTGCAAGGGAATTTCACCTTACGTCTAGGCTTACGGTCCCCACCAACATTTCCGCCATCCCGAGGAGGGTTGGTGTTCTCTTTTCTATGAGTATTTCTATTACTTCCGTTATTCCCATTATTCCAACCGTTACGATTGTTTCTCCCCTTCTTCTTTCCACCAAGCTGCTGGTTACCTGATGGGTTCACCGATTGTATAGAGTGTACATCGGACGATGGAGTGGAAACAGACAAGGCGTGAACCTGTCTAGGGGTAGATTGGTTAATAGAATTTTTTTGCATTTGATTGGTAACCAAATCTACGGGTCGAGTACTCGTGGATCCAACGATGCCATCAGCATGTGGTTCAGGAACAGGCTTGGGATCATGATGTGAGCATGGTGCGTTAGGAATAATATCGTACAGGATACTAGACTGAACGTAGACTAGGTCTAGATGTTGGGATTTGAATATAGCTTTCTCCTCAGTCGTAATGTCGGACACTAAAATGTCCTTAGAGATGTACTAAAGCAAAGACTTAAGGAACCACTCCAACAGAAAGTCTGGAGGAATGTTGGCTTTCACTAGCCTCTTCCATTAACGCCACTCTTAAATGTCATCAGATATGTGCATGACCTTGTTCTGGAGGAAGGTAGATAAGATCTCGGTGCCAGTGTCGTAGTGGACCAGCAGCTGAAAGTGGTCTAGGAAAACCAAGGCTATCTCATTAAAACCCTTGTAAGTTCTCCTAGGAAACTCAACATACCACTTCGCGGCTGCCCCTATGAGGGTGCGTTGAAATAGTCTCAAACATATAGAGTCGTGATTTAACGAATTCGAGGAGAACCAAAGGTGAAAAGTCGTAACATGATCACCCGGATCCTCACCATTCTTCCCTTCAAACTTTGGAATGTCAGAAGGGAGCTTGGTAGGGACTAGAGGCCAAGTAAGATCGTGACACACCGGATCATTCGTGAGCTTCGAAAGATCCAGTACATTCAAATGAGCAAGAAATAGGAGCTACGGCTGCGAAGCTTGATTATAAGCTTCCAAAAGAGGCTGACCTTGCAGACCTAAAGGATGATATAAACCATGACCATGACCATACGGATGATAACCGCCTCCCACCTGACCTGTGTAAGGGTACGAAGGTATATGTGTGTTGTAAGCACCATAGTGAGGAGGGTTGTAATAAGGGCCAGAACCGGCTGCATTATAATAAGGGTTACCGCCATAATTATGGGGTATATACGTGCTATTTGTAGCAGGAACAGTCGAGTGGTTACCATAAGTAACAAGTATGTGCCCTCTTCCTGTATTAGGAGAGACATTCAGGTTAGAAAAAGTGGTCGTAGTAATGGGTATATGCGTAGAAGCATGTGGGTTAACCTGTGTGTTAAATTGTGGAATGCGAGTTGTATCATGAAAAGTGTTCCTACCGAAAGCAGTGGTAGTCGTGGGAGGTGGTCGTCCTCCAACATTGGATGAAGGGATATGACTAGTCCCAAACTGAAATGATGAAAAAGAGAGTGCAGTTCCCCCATCACTAAGGCTAGAGTTGGCATGACTACTGGACGTAGTGGATGTAACATTCGTGTTAAGACTAGGCATACCAAATGAGAAAGGCATAGTGGTTGAAGGGATTGTTGTATCATTAAGATTTGGCATCCCATATTGGAAACCATGTGTTTGTGCACCATCAAATGGGTTTGACTTTGGGTGTGGGTTCGTCATAGAACCAAAAGGAGTAACATGTGGTGATGAACCTCCCTCCCCACCACCCCTAGGAGTGGATGGAGTAGGTTTTTCCTCGACTCTACCCAACAGAGTCATGGGAATTCCTCTCATGCCAGATGGATTAGTCATAATGTGAGCTTATTGAAGCTCATGAGGACTATCAAAAGGATCAGAGGGGATCCTCCGATGTCTCTTATAAAAAGGATGTGTTACCTCGTCAGCTAGAAGACCAGCTAAACGACGAGAACGATGGAGATGTGGATCTCTCTCCACGATAAATCCAAAAATTCAATAAATCAAAACACCTCCTAACAGCCAATTAGCGATCAAAGAGCACATGCCTAAAGAAACTATAGCCAAATGCACACAAACAGGATTGGCTCAAGGGACCTCCCGACACTACAGCTGGTATGTCTCACCTAAGAGAGGCTTGAGACTCCCAAATTATAACCGGAGGTAACATAATCAGTTATAAGGGCTCCCAAACTTCATTGCATGCATAGGGTCAAATCCCTATACAACAAAAAATGTGTTTTCCAACTCCTATCTGACTTAGGACAATCGCAGAATAACCACAACGAATTCCCTATGTGATACCTAGGTAAAGCAACTAAGGCCACCACATATAACCAATGCTTAGGCGGACAGTCGCAGGTGGGATCCGTCGTATGGGTAGGGTAGCTAAGCTCGAAACTCAAAAGGGTCAAATCCCCCAAGAGCCTCTATACATGAACAAATCCTGGAAATATCTCCCACGTTTAACTAGTATTGGAGGGCTATCTCCGCAACCAACCTCCCGTGACCTCATGCTTAACTCTGGTTTGAGTATATTTTCCTGAGAACACTGATGTATACCATGGGTTTCACCACTCCCTGTTCATACACATAATGTTTTGTTTAATAGTCTTGGATTGTTAACTCACAATTATATATTCCAAGACTCTAAACCTATACTAGTTGGTGCACCCTATCAAAGAGAAAATAGTTTCTAATCAATTTTAAGATTAAGCATTAATTTTAATGGCTGTAATTACTCAAAGGATATGGTCGTGAAACTAATGATATAAAAGACTCAATGTTATGCACAATCCAGAAGCACTAGACTCATCTATTCAATAAAAAGTATGCCTCTAATATGACAATCAATCAAACAGTTTGGAAATAAAATGCAATCTCTTTTAAAATTTCAATGCACAAGCAAGTCCTAGATGAAATCACAAGCACTCTAATGCAAAATGAAGAACATAAAGTAAATATTTTTGTATTTTCTCTTATAAATGAAAGGAAAATGCAAAACAATGTTTTTGTATTTTTTCAATATAATGAAATGAAAAAATGCAAGCAAAATCTAACTATTCAGTAAAAAACGCAGAGCATATCCAGTAGACAACCCAACAAATCCCAAATAGTAAGACTCAACCAAGCTAATGAGCTATAAAACAAGAAATGGTGGGAAACCAAAAAAGCTCAAAAACAAAAAGAAAGAGGAGTTTCTGGTCAATAAAAGGGTATGAAACAGTCAGGAAACAGGCCAACTAAGACTCAGGAATACTCAGAACCAACCCAACAATAATCCAAGGCCAAAAAACAAGCAATCCCGGAGTTGTACGTGACTGTTCATAGAACAATAGCGGGTAGACGAGGGCTACAGTACACACAGTAGTGGGTAGACCCGGGCAAGACTAGTCTTACCCACGTACAGGGAAAGGTAAATGAACCAAAAAAGAGTCCAATAACCCAGAAAAATCAAGTTTTCCAATGAAAATGCTGATGACCACTCAATGACACAAAAGTTCGACACACAACAACTCAAAAAAATGAAAAATGCCTAAAAATCCCCAAAATGGAGGTTCCTCCCCAGCGGAGTCACTATTTCTATTACGAAGAAAAACTTCCTATGGTATGGGGCAGACCACAACAGATAGATGACTGCTAGAAATCAATTCAATTCTCAAACAATGTTATATAAATGAAAATGCTAAGATATGGAGAACACGACCAACCTTCAACCAGATGTTCGAAGTAGATCCCTGTTGAGATTTCAATCTCTGCACTTGACCCTGCAGATTAGTCTCAACAACAAAAACAAGCAAGTGCATATAATATATGAAAGACATTAGCATAATCAATAACATGGTCCATGATATAACAAGTAAATGTAACCCAATGTAATTTAAACAACATTCACAACATCAATTGGATGAGAAAATGAGTATTTCCATTAATGATAACAAGAAGTACATGATACAAACTCTTGCCGGCAACCAATTGAACTAAGAACTAGGTCCCTCCACCACTTCAATCCCCCATGCAATGGAAAACTCAAACTATGAAAGGAGTTTGGTAGGTGAACATAAGGAGTTCACAACAACAACGATCAATGGATGTAGACTCAAGTCACGACAAAAATACAATAGAGTTACGGTGCTCTCTCTTTCTCCTCCCTTTCATACACCATAAGAGCTCAATATATAACCTTCTAATAGGTAGGTGAAAGGTCAGATCGAGTCGTTTCTGGGTACATGGAAGGCCAAAGGTCACCCTAAGACTGCTTTTTGGGAGTAAAAATAGAGTTTTTACTGTTTTTTACCATATAACTCGATGTACGTGGGCTAATTAAGTGCAGCCTACGTGTACGATGGCTATAGTGGAACAACAAGCGTACAGGAACAAAAATAGGGAAACATGGTTCCTGAAGGGAAAATAATGGATCTGAGTCAATACAATGGATACTAAAGGCCAATCAATGCTGATGCTCACAAGGTGGAAAAATACGCTGTAACACCATCCCTTTAGCACTACACAAGCTTGGTTCCTAATTTAGTCCCCATAGATGCCTCAGATGAGACTTCATTTTCTTATAGGTTATGCCAAAAGGGATGGTATCTAGGGTTTTGTTTGTGAATTTATATTGTAACATGTATCTGCCCCCTGCATGCCAACACAGATTATGTTAGACAAGATTGTGAGGGCACATGGTTGGATGCTAATAAATAAGTACTATTCATGATTTATTTATCCATTCTCATTTAATTTGTATCTATGAAAATGAAAATTACATTTTCATACTCTTAACTGTTTTGAATATACTTGTATCACTTAATCGACTGTATTGTTTACTTGAGTTCCATTGTTAACTTTTATGACAATGTGCATATTGATTTTTTTTGGACGTAAATTTCGAATGTTGTCAATGTTAGAAAAACAGGATTGCAGAGCAATAACAATAAACATAAATGCAAATATAATCACACACACATTACAAGAGAGACACAGATATATCGTGGTTCACCCCAAGATGGGCTACATCCACACTGAAGTTGCCAGTCCTTATTATTATTTCATCCAACAAAGTGAAGGGATACAACCTGCCGCACAACCGCTGCACTTCCTCTTCACTGTCTCACAGTCTCTCTTTGATCTCAAAGATCTTTACAATGCATAATTCCTAATACATCAACCCTAGCCGTGTTACAATGTCTTTCTTTTATAAGGGAAATACAATGGGAAAATACCACGGGTTACCCAAAACCATGGGCCAGAAAACTGGTGGCGAAAACAGCCCCAAAAATTTTCCCCCGGACCCCCCTAGGGTCGTGCCGGGATCATAACCAAACCTAGGGTACAAACACGACTGAATAATAATATCTATGAATCTGGAGATCAGGCTCTATAACCAACAGTTAAAGTCCACCACTATGTCCTAGAATTATGAAGATGATTTCTTGTTGATTTTATTATATTTACCTACTGGGTTGGGATAATTTTTGGTGATCATTTCAATTTCATCATAATGCGCTAACACACAAAATTTGAGCAAAACCCAATTCACGGATTCCAAGAAAATTGCAAAATGGTTGTAGATGATGGTGGCTCATTTCTCACAAAATATGAACTTGTTTGACTTGAAATTTTATGGGTTTTTTCATATCACCTCACTGCATCTACCCTGCAAATTTTGTGGCATTCCCATGCATGGTTTTCAAGATATGATCAAATCAATTTCTGCACATAATGTAAAAAACAAAGTGCTTGAAATGACAAATTTATGACTTTAACCTTTATTTGTTGTTGTAGCTGAGGAATGCATTCACACTCAGATTGTTGTTTATAAGTTATATTATAATATCTTGGTTCTGTAGCATATCTATGGATCCTGAGAATTTGTATAGGTCTTTTTACTTCTTTGATTTTCTTTTGAATAACTAAACAAAAACAAGTCAATATGCATAAAAAATTTTCTTGTTACAGGATTGAACAAAACAAGGTTATGGTCTACCATAAAAACTCGACCATTGTATGCTATCAAATTGATCTCTCATGTTGCATGACTGCTGAAACTAAATATATATGTTACCATATTTTACTTGAAACCAATGCCATGAAATAATGTAATAGTCCAGTAGTTATCAGTCAAGTTTGGATGATGATGCTATTTGTCTTCTGTAGTGTCGGATGTTGAAAGGGCATCACAGGACTTAGATTTACATATTTTGATACATGCGAATTTCTTTTGAAACATACAAATTTCACTTCTAATGTCTTATGGTTTCTATAATCGGGGTTTCAAAGTGTCCCTGTACATTGCTATGAGGGGGTTTTAAACTGCCATTGTAGGTTTCTATGAGGGGGGTTCTAAATTGTCCTATAGGTGGCTATGAGGGGGGTTATAAACTTTCCTATAGGTGGCTATGAGGGGGGTTCCTGACCAACCTCATAGAATACTAAGAGCGGGGTTAAAAACTACCCCCATAGGTGGCTATGAGGGTGGTTCCTAACCACCTCTATAGAATACTATGAGGGGAGTTCATAACTTCCCTCATCCAATGCTATGAGGGGGTTTCAAACAAACCTCTTACAGTGCTAGAAGCGGGGTTTCAAACCTCCCTTTTATGGTGCTATGAGGGGGGTCCACAACTGCTCTCTTTGATGTCTACGAGGGGGGTTCTTAATCGATCCTACAACTCTCTATGAGGGGGTATTTTGCAAAACTGTCCCCATAGCTTTTTATAAGGGAGGGTGTCAACAGAGGTTTTTTTTTTTTTTAAACCGCCCCCGTATGTCTATATGTAAGTGGTCTAGTGGGGGAGGGGTTCACAACCACCCCTGTAAGTCTCTATTAGGGGGTGACAAATTGCCCCCAACTATAACTTTTGGGGGCGGTTCAAATCTCTTCAAAAACCACCCTTAAAGGCCAAAATTTTTAACATCGGTGTCTTTTGGGGTGGTTTTGGAAAAACCACCCCTGTAGCATGGGGGGGTCAATTGGGGGGGGTTAAAACTACCCCATAGGTCTTTATGAAGGGGGTTTAAGGGGTGGGTGGGGGATGCACAATCGCTCCTCGTCGGTCTTTATTAGGGAGTCACAAACTGCCCCTAAATGTAGCTTTTGGGAGTGATTCAAATCTCTTCAAAAATTGCCCTTAAAAGCCAAAACTTTTAACATTGGTGCCTTTGGTGGCGGTTTTGGAACAACCACCCCTGAAGGTAAAACATTCCCCCGTAGGTCACTTTTGGGGGCGAAAAAGAACCCCCGCTAAAGGTCCAAAATGTTGCAGTGAGTGGATTATGTAATCTAGCCATAACTTGATTCTCCATAATAACATGTGTTGGCCTATTTCCGTGTGAAAAAAATGATTACGTAATCTGGCCATACCTCGACTCTCCGAAATAACATGTGTTGTCATATTTCCCAGTGAAAAAAATTGTTGTTTGATTACTTGTTACGTAATCTTTCTAAAAATATATTATTGTATATGTATTGATTTTTTAATATATAAATAGACATTATATTAAAAGAAATTTAAATTTAAATTTAATTAATATGATATTCTAATTCATTTTGTACTTTTGTTTGGATTTAATTGCCATGACATTGAAGTTATTTCTTAGTTTTAATTTTAATTCTGTTCTTACATTTAATAATTATGATATTATTTTTCATTCTTAAATAAATGTTTATAAGAAATAAACACATAATAAAATAAAATAAATTAAAAATTATCTTAATATATTATTTTTTTCTTTAAAATTTTAATTAAAAAAGTAAAGAAGATATCTATTATAATTAAAAATTATATTATTAATATTAATAAGTATTATAAATCTATTTTAAAGAGATATAATAGTTTTATCAAACATAATAAACTTTGTAAAAATGATCACCCTACATAAAATTGTATACATAAAATTGTATTGTTGATTGTTTAGAATTACTTTTATTATTCTCTAAATAAATGGATTCTATATCCAATTAATATTATGACAACTTATTTTTATGTATTGTTGATTGTTTAGAATTGTTTCTATTATTCTTCAAATAAATGCATTATATATTCAATTAATATTGTGACAACTTATTAAGTAAAAAATAAGAATTGAACTAAACTAATTTATTTAGTGGACAATTATTTTATTGAATTTTTTGTAGTTTGTATTTGATTACATTAATGAGCCATTTTTATATAAACATAAAATTAAAGTTGGTTTTTTATTATTTTAGATATTTTATTGTGTAAAAATGCAATAAGAAAGTCACAACTTTTTTTCACAACCATTTAAATTATACTCAATTAAAAATATCAAACATTTTATGTGGATAAACTTTACATTAATAAACATCAAATCCTATCTCCCTTTAAAAAAAATAAATTGAAGTTGGTATCTCAAAAAACTTCCATTTAAAAACTCTCCAAATGAACAACCTTGAAAACCACCTTTACTTACAATATAAAAATGAATAAATGGCTTCTAAATCTTTAAGATTTTTTTGGGTTGCCTTCTTTAAATACTTTAGATTTTTAGACAGGTATTTCATGTTTGTTTTCTTGCTTATTTGTGTTTTAAGTAATGATGACCTCTAAATCTCTAAAAAGTTTTGGGGAGAAATTTTAGTTTAAATTTAATTAGTATGATATTCTAATTCATTTTGTATTTTTGTTTGGCTTTAATTGTCATAAAATTGAAATATAATATTAAAATGTCATTTTTTAGTTTTAGTTTTAATTTTATTCTTACATGTTTATGAGAAAGAAACACATTAATAAAATAAAATAAACTAAAAATTATATTAATATATTAATTTTTTTATTAAAATTTTGATTTAAAAAATAAAATACATATTAATTATAATTAAAAAATATAATATTAGTATTAAAAAATAAAATAATATATATTTTTTTAAGAGATATAATAGTTTGATAAAACATGATAAACTTTGTAAAAATGATTACTCACATAAAATTATATTGATTATTTAGGATTGTTTTTATTATTATTTAAATAAATTCATTTTTGTAAGGTTGATGTATATATCTAATTAATATAATTTAATTTGTTGAATTGAATAAAAAATAAGAATTAAATTATTGTAAATTATTTCGAAGGAATCAAAGAAAGCTTGAAATACAATCATTAGAATATGGCTTAACAAGAGCATCATGTCATTTACAAGAATTGAACATAGGAGAGCAACAATCTTTCATCCCAACCACTTAAACTACAACCAATGAACTATATTTGATTATATTATTTAGTGAGTTATACATAAACATAAAATTAAAATTAATTTTTATTGTTTTACTTATTTTATTATATAAAATACACTAAAAAAAATGACAACTTTAATTAACAATCATTTAAATTATATTCAATTAAGAAATATTATAATTTAAATTAAGAAATATTAAACATTTTAGATAAATAACGCTACATTAATAAAAATCAAATCTCATCTCCCATTTAAAAAATAAATTAAAGTTTAATATTTCCAAAATCTCCCCCAAATAAAGAACCTTGAAAATCACCTTCGCTTCATGTTTTAAGTAATGGTGGCCTTTAAATGTTGAAGATTTTTTTGGATTCCCTTATTTGAATACCTTAGATCTTTAGCAAATTATTACAGGTTTGTGTCCTTGCTTATTTGTGTTTTAGGTAATGGTGGATGGCTTGGCGATCATTAAATATTTGGGCAGATAGCTTTGTTTGGTGAGTGGATCAAAGGTATCAATTCTTTTTTAATTGGTTGGGTTAGATATCATTTTATATATAAATATTCTTTAATGCTCTAAGAGGACCAGATACCATATTTTGTATATTTTTTGTGTCATATTTTCCTCAACTATGTTTCTATATTCCTTTCCTTGTTATGGATGGAGAATGGTCAAATGTATACTAAATTGTCATAATTATATAGATAAATGGTGAGTAGGAGTAGTACACCTATTTCAATATGTTTGCGTAAGATCTGCACATTGTTGATTCAACATGCTTCCTTACAAAGTAATTCAAACCTGCTCTATTTCTTTTTGTTTTTTTTCTAACTCAGTGATGACAGGTCGTCATAGTGGAGATAGGAATATAAGGGGATGGGGCTGCAGTTAATGGCAGCAATGAGGTTCGTATAAGAAGATTGGATTTAGATGTCTGCGCCGCCTCCTGAAAGTCTGGAAGAGCGCGATGAGAATCGAACACTGTGCTGTACAGGAATCATGTCTATCGCTCAAAGAAATGGAAACTGCACAGAAAGCCATCTCTCGTCTATCATGAACAGGTACAGGTACATGTTTCTTTTTACCTTTCATACACTTATTCGATTTTATGTTGGCTGCTGATAGTTGTACTATTTATTAATGATATGAATGCAATATCTTCCAGTGCCTTTGATGGAATAATTGGATTTGTTGAAAGGCATATATTTCTCTGAAACTAGGGATTATATACAGAGGATATATATAGTTGATTCTCTGAAAGCTCTGAAGTAGATTCGAGCTCGAGCTGAAGGTGTTTTATTACATCTGAGAAATCATTTTGCTGCGCGGTTTCATGGCCTTAATGAAGAACACTTGCCAAGAAGGAGATGAGTCGAATGAAAATTATCAGGATACTGACAAGATCAGCCGCGAAATTTTCTCCCTGCTTGAAAGGAATTGGTTGTTAGAATCATGTCATGCGGAGAACTCGAAGTATGCAGAACCGGCCAAAAGGGTGTGCATTTTGAGCATCGATGGAGGTGGAATGAGAGGGATTCTCGCCTGCTGTTATCTCTTATATCTCCAAAACGCTCTCAAAATTAAGACCGGAGATGCCAATGCAAGTATTTCAGACTATTTCGACATTGCTGCGGGGACTAATATTGGTGGAATTATTGTCGCTGCATTATTCGCTAAGGGTGAAAATGGCGGAGCTCTTTATACGGCCCAAGAGACGATGGATTTCATTTTAGAAAAGGGAAAACATATGTTCCAATTGCAGTCGCGGCCACGTGGGTTGTTGGGTAGGGTAATTCGGCGGATCAAGGCAGCTGCTGCATTAAAATGCTCAAGCAAAAGCCTTGCAAGAATTCTGCAGGGCCTGTTCAGCAGGAGTGATGGACAGCCATTAACATTGAGAGACACGCTGAAACCGATTCTGGTTCCCTGCTATGATTTTTGCAGCGCCTCCCTCTTCCTGTTCTCAGAGGCAAGTGCACGCCATACGCAGAATTACAATTTCAATACCTGGGAAGTCTGTCGTGCGACCATGTCTTCTCCTGGATTTGAGAAGCCTAATCCGATTAAGTCCGTGGACGGGCAAACGACAATTGTGGGAATAGACGGTGGGTTAGTGATGAACAATCCCACAGCGGCAGCTATTACTCATGTGATGAATAACAAGGCTGAGTTTCCGTCTGTTAAAGGCGTGGATGATATCTTGGTGTTGTCCCTTGGAACGGGAGCACTTGATTATCCATACAAATTCCAGCAGGTGAAAAGGTGGGGGATACTGGAATGGGCTAAGCCGATTATGAATATTGTCACTGCAGGAGTCTCAGATATTGTGGATCATGCAGTCAGCGTGGTATTTCGTCACAATCCACAAAACTACGTAAGATTGCAGGTAATGTATAAACCCGCACACTACTTTGAACGCAGAAAAAGTTTTGCAGGAATTTTCCATTGAATGTTAAAAATGGGTTACACATTTTGTCTGTGGGGATTCATGATTTTGCAGGCAACGAGGAAGCTGAGCGGAGGTGCGAGTGAAGGGCATGTGAAAGCATTGATGGAATTGGCGGAGGAGACGTTGAAAGAAAAGAGCACGGAATCCATGAACATTCCATTTGGATGGAGAAAAAGGGTTTCGCAGAGCAATGCTGAGAGATTAGATTGGTTTGCAGAGCAGCTTGCTATGGAGCACCGATCGAGGGCAGCCACTGAAATGATTCAGTGAGCGAAGTGAGATCAAGTAGTGGAGTAATCTTAGGCATTGAGTTATTCCAAATGCTACAGTTTGCGAATAACTCTATCTAAATGGTTTAGTTGTCCAATAATAAGCAAACGATCACTGTCTGATATTTGACAAGAATATAAATAATTTTCCAATGGCCAACTCAAATTAGTTAAGTATTTATTGTAAATGCTGGAGTAATCTTAGGTATTGAGTTATTCCAAATGCTACAGTTTTCTATTAACTCGATATGGTTTAGTTTTTCAATAATAAGCATGCTGCTCTAATTTCTTTTATAATATCCATGAGATTTGGTTTTTTCTAATAATGAGCATGGTGGTTATAATTTCTATTTTTTTAAAAATATATTTGAGATTAAGCATGGCTGTTATAATTTTTAATTTTAAAAAAATATTTTTGAGATTAAGTTGTTATTAGTATAGATCTATTTAAAAGAGAATCTACCAAGCATCTTAAAAGGGAATCTACCAAACATCTAGAGAGATAAAATGAAAAGTACATTCATCGTAAAAGTTTAAAAACATTTCAAAAAAGTAAATCCTCATCCCAATAAAATTTACAAATATTAACATACATCTAGTGCCTAAGCACTTAGCAAAACAAAAAACATTATGAAAAAGTCCATAACATAGATCTATTTAAAAGAGAATCTCTCAAGCATCTTAAAATGGAATCTACCAAACAACCAGAGGGATAAAATGAAAAGAACATTCATCATAAAGTTTAAAAACATCTCAAAAAAGTAAATCCTCATCCCAATAGGACTCACAAATATTAACATGTACATCTAGTGCCTAAGCACTTAGCAAAAAAAAAAACATTATGAAAAAGTCCATAATTGCATACTCTCATTATTCTCTTCATTAAAAAAACATGTAGCTATGCTATAAAGAGGCAAAAAAACCCATAATGTTTTAATCATAACACAATAAGAAAATTGTTTATTTCCTCATAAGTGACAAAAGCACATAGCACAATTGACGAGCCACCATAAGATCCTCTCGATCCATGATTCTTCTAAGTAACAAAAATTGTTCCAAAAATCACTATAATCTAGAAGTGTCCATAATATACATTCTAGAACTTGGTGACATCCAAAACTGTTTGATGAGGATAGCGAAATCTTCAAGAACAAAACTGAAAATTTAATCATTTTTTCTCAAATCACTTACAAAAGTAGAGCTAATATGAGCCACAGTAAGACATAAAAGGTTGAACCTTGAGATCATGGTACAACTCAAAATACTATCCAATGTGATCATATCTACCATTTCTTCTTCAGGATTCCCTTGTTTGTAGACTTGAACACATATTTTTCCCGAAGATTTAGTAATTCTAGACTTTGATAATTCATCCACCAACTCATTCAATTCTTTGTAAAAATGAGTGAAAGTAATCATCTAGAAAAGAATGACCATCTTTTTGATATCTAATGCCAAATTCAATAAGTTGATCGACCTTACAGATATTGTTTCATTCATCCAATTAATCACCATCTATGGGTCACCATAGGTTTTTAATCTTTTCCTCTCTCATGATTTCCCGGAGAGCCAAATACTTAGCTTTGTTATTACTCCCATCTTCAACCCCAGCCACAAACTATACATAGTATAATCAATCTTCGGCTGCTTTATAACCCTTTGTTTCTTCACTTTTGGCTGATCTTTATAAAACTAGGCTAAAGCATATATCATTGTAGAGACCTAGAAGGAATGGATTATTTTATCATCAAATATACGTGCATTACGCACCAACCAAGTTCCCCACAATGTTAAGAACGAGATAGAGAAAAAAGAAAGTAAAGGAGGTTTCTTAAGCCATATTTGCAAACCCTCCTGAACCGTCTCACCTTCCCATATTGTATTAACTTTTAACAAACTACCAACTTCAAACCACACTTGTTTTCCAAATTCACAATTGATGAAAAGATGATTTAAATCTTCCCTAGCTACCCTACACATATAACACATACCTGGACTGTGAAATTATCTCTTCTACAGGACCTCTAAAGTAGGAACTTTTGTGTTAAGAGGAAACCACATAAACAATTTAGTATACATAAGAAGTAGAAACCAAAGAAGTAAAAAGAATATTATAGCCGACATAAGAATAGAAAAGAAAAGCAACCATAATAATAGTTAGATTTGCTAACTCATAATTAGATTTGATAAAAAAATGCCATAATAATAGTTAAATTTGATACCTTACTATAACTCCAAGCAAAAAGGGTTTTGAACCTTGGTCTCTAGGTTAACACAATCCCAATCACCTTAATTCCTACCAGTAGACCACACACAAATGTTGTTAAACAACAAAAGATGCATATTTATTTCATTCGTTGCATTGATTTCAACCATGCATTTTTTTTGTTTTTTACATGTATGCATTGAATTTATTAATTTAATAAATAAAAAAATCTTTCATTAATTTCAACAATGCATTGTTTTTTGTTATTTACATCTATATATTGAATTTATCAATTTAATAGAAAAACTACTCTGCAATGATTTCAACAAATTAAATTTTGGTGTTCTCTATTCCAAGGTATATCGTGGATCCTCATGATAATATTGCAAATAATGAAGATATTGATTATCAAAGAAGAAAAGTACGACAAATGTATAGAATAAAAAAATAAAATAATCTTTGTAGCAAGATTTATGTGGTTGTTGAATTTAGGATGTTTTGGAGAATCCATAATATCCATGTTCTTTAGTCAACGTTTCGAATTTATACTAGAAAAAGAAGCATCAGAACATAGAGAAGAACAAAGAAAACACGACTGTGAACTAAAGAGATCGTGAAGAAGTGTTATTTGTGCAAAGGGATTTTCAAAAGCATGAATGGGGGATAATTTCAGGGTTATATAGGAATCAAT